>JAGEOH010001445.1:0-20241 GCA_032207245.1 Pardosa pseudoannulata
TTAGAGTCTGAAAGATTTTCAGTTGTAGGGTACTTTTAAGATATTCCAGGCCTTCCTCTGGTGTTTATAAGCAGCACGGCAGACATAATTGTACTAAGGTTTAGTTTGTTTCCGGCAGTGATCAGAATATTTAGGAATAGAATTATCAGCAGCAGTAATAATTGTTTACGTCACGTTTTGGACCACCTTGTAAATGGAAGCCTCCTGAACCATATCTTTGAGCTCCTTTATTAGATTGAGAGAGTTCTGTGATATCTATTAGGATGTAAATAGATGCTGCTAACGGTAATAAAAATATAGTTATGGATTCTAGAGGCAACTGCTTGTAAATTGGTGTGAAGAGTGATAGGTGACGAAGGAACACTATGCTGGGCAAAAAGGGCCACACCACCAGAAACTCTGCCGCCGTCGGTGTAGTCCTTTATAATCTTACTATATCGCCGAAGCTTATAAAGTTTATTTGGTTCAAGATAAGTCTCTTAAAGAGCAATGCAAATAGGGTTGAAATTGTTGACAAGGTCCTGATATTGGAGATGTGATTCTTAAAACTATGGAAATCAATCTAATACTAATGTTTCAATCTAATTCTAATATGTTGGATCTTTGTAGTTTTAAGTATTTGTTTGGTCTTTAAGTTTTAAATATTTGTTTGGCACAATATGTTCATGAGGACTCAGTGCCATAAAACTCAATTCAACCAACCAACCAAACAACCAACTTGAAAACAATCGATCTTACAAGTATTGAGGACACGTGTTATGGTTCTAGCAGCAAATATCTGTACTCTTCCCTGTTTATTTACAGATTTTGTTCATCAGTGCAGGCGCTACAATAGTGAAAATAAATGTAATATTCCCAAAACAAATAGTTTTACTAATAAAATAATCTTTGGCAGTATTTAAAATAAATTCATCTTTAGCTTCTACAATCATATTCCTTGTAAAAAGTATCTCTTCAATGCTTTTTTTCTTCCTTTACAAACCAGACGAGCGCAACGAACGTGGCATTCTCATTATTTGTCCTCATCGTTTGTTTTGCCTCATCTTTGTTTGCTTATTCTTATAATACTTTGATTTTAATTATTTTTAATTGGAAAAGGGAATTCATGCATCCTTGTGTTTGGCACAATTTATCCCAGGTGGATGTAGTGCCATTAAGCCCTACCAAACCATTATTTGTCAACCCTCAGGGGGTTTACCTACTTCAGGTAAACACGGGTGTCGCAATCCCGAGGTACCCCAGCGATCTTTTCTCATTTCTTTTCTACTCTCCTCTTCCCTCCTACTTTTTTCTTATCATTTCCCTCGTTGCGGTTTCCTCTTTTGAGGTGAGGGCACCCCTTGAGAAGCTGTTTCCGATCTGTTGTCTCTTGCTCCTCTTGGCGTTTAAACTGCCCACGTGTTTGCCGTGCGTGGATACCCGTGTCCTCGGAAATGGGGATCCTGGTAATTGAGCTTCCTCGTAGGGGAATCATCAGAATGGAATTTCCATTATTGCGGGGAAACTTCAACACATTGCTTTGGCCTCGGTTTCGAGTAAACATACGTAAGTTCCGGTGTGTATCAATCGGCTGGTGGACCATTTGTCTGCTACGGTTCAAGTGATCGGTCTGATGACTGTGAACGTATAACCCGGCTATCATTGGTGTAGTCCCTGCACCTTGTTGGGCTCTGTGGTGGGTGGTGCTGTCGGGTCCGAATCATAAATTACTTTATGGATTCTCAAAAAACAACTTTCCCCGTTAGTGAGTCGTTTTTACAATCTAATTTACTTTCTCTTGCTCGTTTCTTTATTATTAAATGTAACGAAGGAAACTTTAGCGATGTGTCCCCTTTTCTCATTTATAAAGTTATTAAGTCATCTGTTGGAGAAGTAAAGAAAATTAAAAAATTACGCTCCGGTGACATTTTTGTGGAGGTTGATAATAATGCTCAAGCTAGAAATATTACAAATTTGAAAACCATTGGGATCAGATCTGTTTCCGTAATTCCTCACTAAAGTCTTAATCAATCGTGTGGTGTGATATCCGAACCCGATTTACAATAGACCCCGAATCAGAAATCCTAGAATAAATAAAAACCATTTATCGTCAGTGCTGTCTGCCGTATAACCATCCGTAAAGAAAATAGAACAATCAATACTAAACATTTAATTCTTACGTTCGACCTGCCTAAACTTCCAACTAACATTCCCCTCAGGGGGTTTACCTACTTTGGGTAAACACGGGTTTCGCAATCCCGAGGTACCCCAGCGATCTTTTATCTATTTCCTCTACTCTTGTCTCCTACTCTATCCTTTCTTTTTCTCCCTCATTGTGGTTACTTCTTTGGAAGTGAGGGCTTTTCTCGTGATGCTATGTTCCGTTCTGAACATAGCCTCTCGCGAACTGTTAACTGCCCACGTGTTTGCCGTGCGTGGAGACCCGTGTCCCCGGAAATGAGGATCCTGGTAATTGAGGGGACTTCCCGTGGGGGAAATCATTTTTATGGAATTTCCATTTTGGCGGGGAGTTTCCAACACGTTGCTTTGGCCTCGGCTTCGTGTAAACGGGAGGTACATACTGGTCCACATGTATCAATCGGCTGGTCGGTTTTTCGGCTTGGACTAAGTGATCGTACTTTCTGGGTCATTGCGTTAAGGGTGGTAGTGGCTTCAGAAGTACCTGTGAACGTATAGATCCCGGTTAGCACTGGTGCAGGTTTCTGCATCCCCTTGTTGGGCTCCGTGGTGGGTGGTGCCGCCGGGGTCCGAATTTTCTTTTCTTTATCATGGCTTCTTTTCCCCCCACTCAAAACTCACTTGAGCAACAAAATGTCAATGTCATTAATAGTAGCACACGTTTTTTTATTGTGAGAAAATTAACAGCAGATAGTTTTCGGCCTATATCCCCTTTCGTCATACACAAAGCTATAAAATCCTCCATTGGTGACGTAGAATCTGTTAAAAAACTAAATTCTGGAGACCTCTTCATAAAAGTTTGTAACGCATCTCAAGCTAAAACCCTCATATCCCGTACAACTCTAGGCTCATTCTCAGTCATAGGTTTTGCCCCACAACACACTTTAAATTATTCAAAAGGCGTAATCTCAGAATCAGATCTATTTACCTTGTCTGAGGATGAAATATTAGAAAATCTCAGAGACCAAGGAGTAACTCACGTAAAACGCATCACGATTCGCCGTGGTGGAGATATACAAAAAACTAAACATGTAATACTAACATTCAATAGCCCGAATCTCCCATCATATATTAATGCAGCTTACCTCCGTTGTCCAATACGCCCGTATATTCCTAACCCCTTACGCTGTTTTCAGTGCCAACGGTTTGGCCATTCAAAGCTGTCATGTCGTGGAGCCATTACCTGCGCTCGTTGCGCAGAAGTTGGCCACGACTCTGAAAACTGTCAGAAGGTTCCGTTATGTATAAATTGTAAAGGGGCTCATCCATCTTTCTCCCGCTCTTGTCCCTTCTTGGCAGATGGAGAAAGAAATCCAAACTTTGAAAATAAAAATTAGTATTTCTTATCCCGAAGCCCGTAAACTGGTAATGTCTCGCACACCTAAACCTGGTATTTCTTATTCAGCAGCCTTAAATCCGAAAACCGTAAAATCTGTAGCTGTCCAAACAGATATTTCTCAATCTTGTATACTCAATAGAATGGAAAAAAGAAACCAAAGAAATCTCGGTAAAAAAATGTAAAACAGTCCACCAGTACAAGCACAACTAAACAAGTACTTCCGATAAACAACCCCTCAGGGGGTTCACTTTCTTTAAGTGAACACGGGCTTCACGACCCCGAGGTTCCCCAGTGTCTTTTTTTTTCTCCCTCCGTGGGGCTTGCTACCTTTCGGCGAGCATGGGTGTCGCGTCCCCAGAGTCCCATAGCGCTCCTACACTTTTACCCCTCTCCCTTCGTTAATATTTGCCCTTTATTTCCATTTTCCTACAAACTGTTTTCCTTTTTTAACGTATGTGTTTTTTTGTTTGTCTGCTTCCATTTTTTTTCACAAAAAGAAATAAAAAAAAAATAAAAAAAAAATAAAAAAAAAAAAAAAAAAAAACTGTGCTATCTGTCCTTCTAACCTGGCGGCGTATCAACACCGATCTGGTGTTTTTTGACTTGTCCACTTTATGGGTCCTAGTACCACTCTTCGGCCTCTGCCGTGAGGTACACCGTTTGGGCTAGGGAACGGATTCATGTGGACTTGGGGGGAAACGCCGGAGGAGTCGCGTGCTTCGTCCGGAGTGGCTTTAAGAACCGTTCTGCCTAAAACGGTCCCAGAGGTTGTGTCCCTTGGTGCGTTTGTCTGGTCGGCGGGGACTCCGCTCATAATGTGAAATCCTCCTCTAGCTTCTGCTGTGGACCGTGCACCTGGTGCACGTTATGAGGGTCTTCCCGTTGCTCATTTCACGAAGACACCGTAGGTTACACTTTTTCGCGTTAGGAAAAGTGTGGGGAAGCGAGGTCTGGCGGGGGCCTCGTGGAACTGGAAGTAATCCGTGGTTTTTTTTACATTATGGAGCAAGCTAAAGAGAATTCGCATATGCCTACGGGCGCTAGTTCTCAGCCTGCTTCAACTGCTTTTTTCCGTCTAATGGTATTTCATGGGCGGAAGAAATGGAAAAGCACGATTGTGCTTCACTTTATAACGAACGTTTTTTCTTAATTAAACCCAAACAAATGTCTTTCGAAAAAATTTCATCTTTCGTAATTCAAAAAACAGTAAGCTCCATGGTTGGTAATGTGAAAATCCATCAAAAAAACTCCGTTCTGGCGACCTCCTCATTGAAGTCGCAAATAGCGCACAAGCTAAGAACATAAGAAAACTATCAAATGTCCAAAACGTTTCCCGTCAGTGTTTCAGCTCATACAACTTTAAATTTTTCCCGTGGTGTCATATCTCCGAATTTGATCTTCTGCACACATCCGAAACAGAAATAGTTGACAATCTAAAAAGCCAAAATGTTTGTGCAGCTCGTCGAATAACCATTCGCCGAAATGAAACTACAATACCTACCAAACATATAATTCTAACATTTCAGACTCCTACCCTACCCAAATACATCACTGCTGGATACTTGAACTGCTCTGTCCGCCCTTATATCCCTAACCCGCTCCGTTGTTTCAAATGTAAAAGATTCGGCCATTCCCAAACCGCTTGCCGTGGTTCTCAAACTTGCGCAAAATGTTCCACTGTCGGCCACGAGAGTGAGGTTTGCTCGGGCATTACAAAATGCATTAATTGTCAAGGAGATCACCCCGCTTTTTCCCGTTCATGCCCAAATGGATCGCGGAAAAAGAAATCCAGACCTTGAGGGTAACCCAAAATATCAGTTACATTGAAGCTCGAAAACAACTAAATTCCCGTACTCCCAAAGTTGGAGTATCATATGCTGATACGACCGCTTTTCGTAAGCCCACAAAATCCATAGCCACCCAAACCGAAAATCCTATCTTCTATGCTCGTTCTACACCTAATATCCAGACTGTACAAGAAACTAACACCATTACTCAGAAAGCTGTAACTGTTCCGTTACCTCCTCGAGATTCACTACCCGAGAGCCGTTCCCAAAATATAAACATTAAAAAACCGAATAAAAAAAATAAATCGGATAACAGTAATAGCCGAAATAAAAAAATACTCCTGCTTCGAAAGTCCCTGCCACTAAAAGCTCTACTATAAAACGCAATACATCTTCAAAACCTTCTAAATCTGTTTTCAAAGAAGATTTCCTAAAAAATTCTGCTTCTGTACATAAAGACAATTGTGAAACTGAAGATGCGATAAAAGGTTATGTCTCCACCGGCGAAGAAATGTCGACGGATGGGTCAGAGACGGACCACTCTTCTGTTTTTATATAATTTTTTCTTTTTGTGTTTTGGCCGCCCTCTTGTTTTAATTATGGCGGTAATTTCCTGGAACTGTCATGGTTTTAAAACTCACGTTTCCGACCTTCGTGACCTGATCAATAATTTTCATCCTGTATGTATCGCTCTCCAGGAAACTTATCTTAACGTGAGTAAAGTTGCCAAGCTCCGGCGTTACAGCACTATTAGGAAAGACTATACAGGTGGTGTAAATGTTTCTGGTGGTGTCGCCCTTCTCACCTCGCATGACTATCCCTCATCTCCCATTTCTCTTAAAACACATCTACAAGCTGTTGCTGCGAGAATTCATATTAACTGTCTGATTACTGTTTGCAGCCTTTATCTCCCTCCGAAAACCTCTGTTGACCAGATTTCTTTAAATAATCTTGTTTGTGAACTTCCTCCCCCTTTTATAATTTTAGGTGATCTCAACGGCCATAACCCGCTGTGGGGAAGCCCTAATATAAATCGCCGTGGAAAACAAATTGAAAGACTTATTTCTGACTACAACCTTTGTTTATTTAATAGTGACCAGAACACTTACTTCCATTTTCCTACTCAAACTTACCATGCACTTGATCTCGCTATTTGTTCACCCTCTCTCTTTCCTTTGTTTAACTTTAATGTCGATAATGACCTCCATAATAGTGACCATTTTCCCATCATCTTAAGGCACACCACTCACACCACTACCATTCAAAGTATTCCGCGCTATATAATTGATAAAGCCAACTGGAACACGTTTTCTAATCTTGCTGAAATTACTAATGATGCCGTTGAAAACCTTCCTATTGATGAAGCTGTTACTTCTGTAACGAACATCATTATTAACGCCGCGGATAATGCAATTCCTAGATCTTCTGGACGTTGCCATAGACAAAGCAAGCCTTGGTGGAATGAAGACTGCCGCGTTGCTTATATAGAGACAAAAGAAGAGCATGGTGCACTTTTCGTCGCCGTCCTACTACCGAAAATTTAGCTAATTTTAAGAGATAGAGAGGTGTGTTCAGGCGCACATTGCGTCGCAGCCAGAGAGATTCGTGGAGAAACTATGTTAATAGAATATCTTTTGCCACTACCAAACAACTATGGAACAAAGTAAAGCGTGCTTCCGGATATTATCCCAACAACCAAATCCCAACTTTGAAATATGGCAATAGTACTATCTCTTCTTTAAATGATATAGCCAACACAATAGCCTTTACTTTTTCGAATACCTGTTCCACTAATGGGTACAACCTCCCATTCATTAAAATAAAAACCAAAGCTGAAAAAAACCAAATAAATTTTCGTACCAAAGTTTCTCTGCCTTACAATAGTAAATTTACCTTATATGAACTACGTAAAGCCCTCAATAATACCCATAAAAGTTCTACTGGCCCTGATAATATTTCCTATGATATGATAAAAAATCTGTCTCCGGCTTCTCTAAATAATATACTATACCTCTATAATAGAATCTGGCAAGAAAATACTTTTCCATCTTCTTGGAGAATGGCTACTGTCATCCCCATTTTGAAACCTGGCAAAGATCCACGAATCCTCTGAGCTATCGCCCGATTGCTCTTACCAACTGTCTCTGTAAAATTTTAGAAAAAATGGTTAATGCTCGTTTGGTCTACTTTCTTGAAAGTAATTCCCTCCTTTCTAATCTCCAAAGTGGTTTTCGACATGGTAGAAGTACCATTGATAATATTGTGGAATTGGAGAGCAGAATACGGAACGCCTTTGTAAGGAGAAACCATTTGGTATCCATTTTTATTGACGTTGAAAAGGCTTATGATCGTACTTGGAGATACGGTGTACTGCGTCAACTTTATAATTTTAACTTAAGGGGTAACCTGCCTATTTTTATCAGAAATTTCTTATATCAGCGTCATTTTAAAATCCGAATTGGAAACATTTTTTCGGACGTTTTTATTCAAGAAGAGGGTGTGCCTCAGGGTAGTGTTCTTAGCGTTACGCTTTTTAGTATAGCTATAGACAACATTTTAAAAGTTTTGCCACTGTCTGTAAAAGGCAACCTTTATGTGGATGACCTGCATATTTCCTGTGAAGGCACTGATATGCGTTTTGTCACAAGACAACTACAAACTGCCATTAATAAGATCGTTAAATGGACCGACGAGAATGGTTTTCAGATTTCGAAAACGAAGACTTGCGGGGTTCATTTTTGCCGGAAACGTGGTCTCCACCCGGACCCTGAAATTAGTATTGCGGGCAACACCATCAATATGGTTAATCAGGTAAAATATCTAGGTATTACCTTTGACAGGAAACTTACCTTTTTATCCCACATTATGGACCTTCGGAAGAGATGTGAAAAATCATTAAATATTTTAAAAGTTCTCTCGAATACTTCATGGGGTGCCGATCGTGATTCCCTTTTAAGAATTTATTACGCTGTAATTCGTTCCAAGTTGGACTATGGCTGCATAGTGTACGGCTCTGCTAGACAATCTGTTCTTAAAAAATTAAATCTTATTCACCACACCTCTCTCCGTTTATGTTCGGGAGCATTTCGTACTTCTCCGTCGAAAGTCTGTATGTGGACTCTTGTGAGGAAGCGCTGGAACTTAGACGCAAAATCCTATCTTGTTTTTATTATGTAAATATTTCATCTTTTATCAATCATCCCCATCATAATCATAATTTAAATCCTTTTCTCACGCGTCTCTATCAGGCAAGACCTTCTTGTACTCCACCCTTTTATTATAGAATTAAACAGATTATTAAAGGACATTGATTTTAACATCACCAGTATCCTCTCTAAGGATCAAGTAGCGCCATGGAATTGTCCTAACTTTGCCTTTTTAAATCCTTTTAAGAACTTTGACAAAAATTCAACTGCTGCTTTTATTTATACACAAATTTTTTATGATCATAGACAAAGTTATACCGAGTTTACTCCAATTTTTACTGATGGTTCAAAATGTGGTAATTTTGTAAGCTGTGCGTATGTGATTGGAAACATTATTTATACTTGCTGCATCCTGCTATTTCCATTTATTCTTCTGAGTGTATGGCCATTTTGAAAGGTTTAAAACATTTGTATAATCATAAGAAAGCCTAATTTATATTTTATTCTGACTCTATGAGTGTGTTGGAATCTCTGCGTTCATTGAACTGCAAGAGCCATCCTTTAGTTTTTAAAATTTTTCATCTCATCGAAAGCCTTCAATTCGCTTGGTTTCAAGATCCTTTTCTGTTGGGTTCCGTCCCATGTGGGCATACAGGGAAATGAAACAGCTGATAGCGCTGCAAAGTCTGCTACTGATTTTCTCAAATTTCCTCTCCCTTGCAGTGATACTAAAAAATACATTAAAAGTTGTTTTTATAAAATATGGCAGAAGGCATGGGACGAGAAGTCCGATAATAAATTGCATGCTATCAAGCCGAATATCGAGAAATGGCGCACTCTTTCTTCTCGAAAACAGGATGTGATTCTCACTCGTCTCCGTATCGGACACACTCGGTACACACATCGCCATCTTTTGCTTGGTGACCAGCCACCTAAATGCAAACATTGCAATGATGACATGTCAGTCAAACACGCCCTCATAGACTGTCCTCTCTTCACTCATCATCGTCTCCATTTTTTTAACTGCTCTACACCTGATATCAATCTTTTAAATGCCTCGCCACATCCCAATATTTTTAGCTTTTTAAAATCTATTGGTTTTTATTCTCATATTTAGCGTTGTTTTACCTTATTCTTTTTTTAATTATATCGTTTTTCATTGTTTGTTTTGTCCATCTTTGTTGCTTTTCTTTTAATACTTTAAATTGATTTTTATTTGAAAAGGGAGTTAATCCTATCCTTGTGTTTGGCACAATTTGTCCCAGGTGGATGTAGTGCCATTAAGCTACCAAACCAACCAACCAAACATCACTGCGGTAAGATGCCACCTCCTGCAATAATAAATAAAGACAAAAATGAAACATACAGATTTTTTAAAAAAGGTAAAAGTGAAGTAAGTTTAGATGATGAGCCTTTAAAAATGTATGTCTCTCGGATGACATGTCAGCTGAATCATCATCTGGATCTGAGGCGGAGTCTCCGACCTCCGTCCCTTAGGTGCCCGTTTTTTAATATCTTTTGTTTATCATGGCTCTTTCATGGAACTGTCACGGCTTCAAAACCCACGTGCCGATCTTAGAGATTTAGTCAATAAATTCCGCCCAGCTTGTTTTGCACTCCAGGAAACTCTATGAGTGCAAGATTGCCAAAATTAGGCGTTTTTCCACCTACAGAAAAGATCATGTCACTGGAGGCAGGGCATCCGGTGGAGTAGCCCTTCTTGTGTCCATGATTACCCGTCCACTCAGATTACCCTTCAAACCGAACTTCAAGCAGTTGCAGTCAGAATCCATACCCACGCTCTTAATTACAGTTTGTAGCATCTACTTGCCTCCTAATAAACGCATTTCCAGAACTCTCTCAATAACCTAATAAATGAGCTTCCCAAACCCTTCATAATTATAGGTGATTTTAATGGCCATAGCACCCTGTGGGGCAATTCTGATGTTCAACCGACGAGGTAAAAAATCGAGCAACTGATTTCAGACCATAATCTATGTATATTCAATAGCGACCAGTCCACTTATTTCCATTTCCCCTCAAAAACCTATCATGCCCTTGATCTTGCAATCTGCTCTCCTCAACTTCCTTCTTTAAATTCCTGTCGATTGTTTGATTTTCAATATGTGATCATCGTTCCCAATAATTTTTAACTCATTTCTCAGTGCCATTCTCCTCCACTCCTAGTCCTAATATACCCCGCTATATTATGGAAAAGCCAAACTGGGAAAATTTCAAGAATTTGGCTGTCATCTCAAGAAATATGGTGGAGGAACGTTCCATTGACAAGGTAGTACAAAGTGTGACTGAAACAATTATAGCTGCTGCTGATAAGTCCATTCCAAAATCATCCGGAAACTGCCGGAAGCAAAGTAAACCTTGGTGGAATAGTGAATGCCGGGATGCTTATAAAAAACAGAGAAAGGCCTGGAGTATTTTTAAAAGGTAAACAACGTCCGAAAATCTTTCCAACTATAAAAAATTTAGAGCTGCTTTTCAAGTACTTCACGTAATAGCCAAAGAGACTCATGGAGAAATAAATATATAAGTAGCATTTCTTCTAAAGTTAGTAGTAAGCAATTGTGGGATAAAGTCAAACGTGCCTCCGGACATTTTCCTAGTAATCAAATCAACATTCTCCATTATAAAAATAATACGATTTCTTCCATTCAAGATATTGCAAATACAATAGCCTCAGTCTTTAGTGATATTTGTTCAGGCAATAGTTACCAGTCCCCGTTCAATAAAATCAAATCAGCTACTGAGAGAAAATCTTTAAATTTTAAAACCAAAACTCGATTACCCTATAATAGCAATTTTACTTCACATGAATTAAATGAAGCCTTGCGTAACACCCACAATTCAGCTACCGGTCCTGACCATATTTCTTATGTCATGCTTAAAAACCTCTCTGCAGATTCTCTACATAACCTACTTCGCTTGTACAATAGAATTTGGCAAGAACAAAGCTTTCCATCTTCCTGGAGAAAAGCCACCATCATACCTATTCTGAAACCAAACAAAGATCCTAAGATCCCACTAAATTACCATCCTATCGCTCTCACTAATTGCTTGTGCAAAATCTTAGAAAAAATGGTAAATGCTCGTCTGGTTTTCTATCTCGAAAGTAATCGCCTATTGTCTCCCTTTCAAAGCGGGTTTCGCCGTGGCAGATCCACCATTGATAATATAATTGATTTAGAGAGCAAAATTCGCAACGCATTTGTTAAAAACCATCATCTTGTATCAATTTTTATTGATATTGAGAAGGCATACGACCGTACGTGGAGGTACGGCATATTGCAAAACCTATACAATTTTGACTTGAAGGGGTAACCTGCCAATTTTTATCAGAAATTTTTTACATCTCCGGGAGTTTCAGGTCCGGATTGGTACAATTTATTCAGATTCTTTTATTCAAGAAGAGGGCGTGCCACAGGGTAGTGTCCTCAGTGTCACACTTTTTAATGTCGCCATTGATGGTATACTAAAGGTAATTCCAACTTCGGTAAGAGGAAATCTTTATGTTGATGACCTGCATATTTGTTGTGAAGGCGCGGATATGCGTTTTATTGTCAGGCAACTCCAAGCTGCAGTCAACAAAATAATTAACTGGTCCAACGAGAAAGGCTTCACTATTTCCAATACCAAAACATCTTGCATTCACTTTACCCGAAAACGTGGCCTCCACCTAGACCCTGAAATTTATATCGGAGGAAACCTTATAAATGTTCCGAGCCAGGTAAAATTCTTGGGCATTACTCTTGACCGCAAACTTTCATTTTTACCTCATGTTGTGGACTTGCGGAAAAAATGTGAGAAATCCCTGAATATTCTTAAAGTTCTTTCCAGTACTTCTTGGGGTGCAGATAGACAATCTCTATTGAAAGTATATCGTGCACTCATTCTCTCGAAACTGGATTACGGTAGTGTGGTTTACGGTTCCGCTAGGAAATCTGTATTAGAAAAACTCAAGCAGCAAAAACTGCTAGTGACTTTTTGTGACATGTCTTTGCCCCTGTGTGATGTCAAAAAATATATAAAAAATCTGTTGCATAAGAAATGGCAGGATTGTTGGGATGAAGGGACTGATAATAAGTTGCGTGCCATTAAACCGAAAATCGAAAATTGGGATACCTTATCATCTAGAAGACATGACGTTATCCTCACTCGCCTACGGATTGGACACACACGTTTTACCCATCGTCATCTCTTACTCGGAGAACCAGCTCCAATGTGTGGTCACTGTAAAGCGGTCATCTCCGTAAAACATGTCCTCATCGATTGCCCTCGTTTTATAAAACATCGTATTCATTATTTTAATTCATCATCCATTGACATGAAAGATATTTTAAATAATTCGCCTCATCCTAAGCTCTTCCTGTTTTTAAAAGACATTGGTTCTTACCCTTTCATCTGAATTTTATGTTTCATCGCTGTTCTCTTTACTGTTGGTTTTATGTGTCTTTTCTATAATAGTTTTTACATTTTTTGACATGTTTGCTTTTATCTTATGTTATCCTTTTATAACTGCTTTGATCCCATCTTTGTGGTTCTAATTTTAACTATTTGTTTTGCACAATATGTCCCATGAGGACCCAGTGCCATAAAACTCCATTCAACCAACCAACCAACTAACATTAAAGCCGGTTACTTCAACTGCCCCGTGAGACCCTATATTCCTAACCCGTTGCGATGCTTCAATTGCCAAAGGTTTGGTCACTCGCAGACATCATGTCGGGGGTCCTTAACCTGTGCTCGTTGTGCTGTCCCTGGACACCATAGTGAAGGATGTTCTGCTCCTTTTAGCTGTATAAACTGCAAGGGAGACCATCCGGCATACTATCGCACTTGCCCAAATTGGAAAATCGAGAAAGAAATCCAAACACTAAAAATAAAAAATAACATTTCATACATAGAAGCCCGCAAAATAGTTAATTCAAACACTCCAACTCCTGGACTCTCATATTCTGCTGCAACTAAAACCACCAAATCAATAGGTACTCAAACTGACTTGTTTGCTAAAAAAGACATTTTGTACACAAAGAATTCAGTGCCATTAAGCTCTACTCAGGCTACGCATTGGCCACACCAGACTCACCCACTCTCATTTGCTGTTGGGGGAACCTCCTCCTCGTTGTCCTCGCTGCGACTACCAGCTCACAGTCCATTTTTTTTTTTTTTTTTTTTTTTTTTTTTTTTTTTGTTTGAGTCCTAATGTGTTGCTGCTTTTTACCTTTTGTCTGGCGCATCTTGTCCTCTTTGGACCTTGCGCCGTTAAACCTCAACCAACCAACCATCATTTTTTAACTTCATGCACTCGTTTTACTCGTTTTTATTTGATGTATTTTAGTAACACCAATTTAAGCTTAAATGACCTTTTGCGTGAATCTCTTCATCCTGCTTTACTTGATTTTCTCAAACGTATTGGTTTTTATTTATCTTTATGATGATTTCACTTCACTCTCGTTTTTCTCATCTCACCTTCAAATTGTATTTTTAGTGTTTTGAATTTTAACTGTATCAAGTATTAGTTGTACCCTTTTAATCTATATTTTTACCCTTTTGATGCGTGCTTTACTTTTCTATGTTTTATCTTTCGTCTGGCGCATCTTGTCCTTATTGGACCTTGCGCCATTAAACCCCATCCAACCAACCAACCAACCAACCAACCAACCATCCCACCAGTCAGCCTGGTAAACCAGTTGTCCTCTCCTCCACGTCAAATTCGCTGAATATTAAACGCTCTGTTTTGCCGGTAAACTCAGCTACTGGGACGCAACTACCACTCGTAAAGGGAAAAAAACTACTAAAAACGGTACAGAAAATAGACCGATTGTTCAAAAAGAATCTACCTTTAAATTGAAAAGTACTCGATATAAACAAAAAAATGTCCCACCCCAGCCTTTTATTGACGACTCAATTTTAACATTTAAATCCATCAGATTCCGAAGTTTCTGATGAGTCAATGGATCATGAAGACATTGATGATTCTAAGCATACTGACGGGATTACTACTTCTTCTGAACCTCCTAATCCCTTTTAATCATGGCTGTGTTCCTTTCTTGGAACTGTCGCGGTTTTCGCAGTAAGTACCACGATCTGAAGCACCTTATATCCAATTACAATCCCGTTTGCATTGCTCTCCAGGAAACCTACCTGGGCAAGGACGACTTCTGTAAGGTGAGACGTTTCAGCAGCATTAGGAAAGATAATCTTGGTGGCAATAAAGCTTCTGGTGGAGTGGCCATTCTTACATCCCTTAACTATGTCACCTCCCTTTAAACATCAGTACGAATTTGCAAGCTGTTGCTGTTAGAGTTCACGTCAATAAACTGATTACCAATCTGTTCCATCTACCTACCCTCCTAGGGAACCTATCAGTCAATGTGATTTGGAAAATCTTATTAAACAGCTTCCTACTCCCTTTCTGCTAATGGGTGACTTTAATGCTCATAGCACTTTGTGGGGCAACTCCAACTGCAACCTCCGTGGTCAACAGATTGAAAAATTTGTTTCTGATAATTCTTTATGTATTCTAAACAACGGCAAACATACCTACTTCCATACTCCAAACCGCACTTTCCACGCCATAGATCTTGTCATTTGCTCTCCATCCTTGTTTCCTTTTTTTTTACCTTTACAGTTGCAAATAATTTATATGGTAGTGATCACTTTCCTATCTTTATATCTCACCTTGACAGTTACAGCAATAGAATCTGTCGGCCTCCAATGTATATTTATGAGGCTGCCGTCTGGCGTACTTATCGTAACCTCGCAGTGATCAATAAAGATACTATGATGGGTGATATTGATGAAGCTGTTAGCCGTGTAGCTGACATTATCGTGAAAGCTGCAGATGCTTCTATTCCTAGGTCATCTCATAATCCACCAAAGCACCAGAAACCGTGGTGGAATGAGGATTGTCAGAACGCTATTAGAAAGCAAAACCGTGCTTGGGATATTTTCAGACGGTACCCTAGTAAGGTGAATTTAATTGCTTTTAAATGTGCAAAAGCTTTTGCTCGTAGAATTCTCTGTAAATGCCAAAAAGAGTCCTGGATAACTTATGTTTCTAGTATCAAGACTGGTGTCTCAAGCCGAAAATTATGGTTGAAAGCTAAAAAAGCGATGGGTACTTACTATAGTGAGCACCAGGTTACTTCCTTAAACCTAAATGGGAAATATAGTTTCTGATGTTGCATGTATTGCTAATACGATTGCTGAAACTTTCGCCCATATCACCAGTGCCGATTCTTACCCTCTTACTTTCTTACGGTAAAACGTAATGCTGAAGCTTGTAGGCTTAAATTTTCCACCCGGACTGATTTTTCTTATAACTGCCCTCTCACTGAAAAAAGAATTTTTTTCGTTGTCTCAATCATTCCCATTTAACTTCCCCGGGTCCTGACAATATTACTTACAAACTTCTTCAGAATCGTCTCTACAACTCACTTATTAACATCTTGCACCTTTTTAATAGAATTTGGCAAGAACATACCTTTCCTTCTGATTGGCATAAATCCATTATTTTACCTATACCGAAACCTGATAAAGATCCTTCTCATCCCTACAACTACCGTCCTATTTCTTTGACAAACTGCATGAGCAAACTGTTAGAAAAGGTGGTCAACAACCGTCTCATATACGTGTTGGAGACCAATAACTTTATTTCTCCCTTCCAAAGTGGGTTTAGGAAAGGTAGATCAACTAGTGATAACCTCGTGAATTTGGAAAGTCTAATTCGAAATGCTTTTGTGAAGCGAAATCATTTTGTGTCTGTCCTTTTTGATATTCAGAAAGCCTATGACAGATCCTGGCGTTACGGCATTCTTCGCGATATTTATAATATTGGACTACGTGGGAACCTCCCCATTTTTATATCAAACTTTTTATCCAAACGCGTTTTTAATGTTCGTGTTGGAAATATTTTATCCGATAGTTTTATCCAGGAAGAGGGTGTCCCCCAGGGTAGTGTTTTAAGTGTCACTCTTTTTTTAATTAAAATTAATTCTATTTTAAATCAAATTCCTCGGTCTGTTCATGGTAGTCTTTACGTGGATGATTTACTCATATCATGTGAAGGTAAGGATATGCGCTTTGTTGAAAGGCAGTTACAGACAGCCATCCGTAGTATTTATAAGTGGTGCAATGAAAATGGTCATACCATCTCTAGTGAAAAAACTGTTTGTCTTCACTTCTGTAGGTTGCGAAACATGCATAATGACCCTGAACTCTATCTGGGTAATTCGCCCATTAATGTTGTTGATTCTGTTAGGTTTCTAGGGGTTACGCTGGACAGAAAGTTAACTTTCTCTCCCCATGTAAAAAACCTCAGGTTAAAATGTGAAAAAGGGCTCAATTTGCTAAAGTTTCTTTCGAATACTTCTTGGGGTGCTGATTACACATCTATGCTGCGTATTTATGGTCTGCCATCCGTTCGAAAATGGATTATGCTTGTGCTGCTTATGGTTCTGCTAAGAAATCTGTATTAAAAATCCTTGACACCGTTCATCATACGGCTCTCCGCATCTGTACTGGCGCTTTTCATACCTCTCCCAATCCTAGTCTGTATGCTATTTTAATGAACCTTCTCTGGATTTCATTCGCCAGCAGCTATCACTAAGCTATTACTTCCGTGTTATGTCACATCCCAATCATCCTCTACATAATCTCTTTAATGAAACCCATCTTGTTCAATTATTTGTTAATCGTCCATCTTGTGTGCCTTCTTTTGCTATCAGGATGCGCAATATCCTGTGTGGAACCAACCTTTACAAAGTCTCCACATTAAAGAATAGGTTCCTTGCTTTCCCCCCATGGCAGACTCCTGAATTTTCCTATCTCAATCCTTTTGCTGGCTTTATGAAGTCTAATACTGATGATGGCATCTTGCGGACACTCTTTGCCGCCCACCGCAACTACATTCCAATATATACTGACGGCTCTAAGTCCTCTTTTTATGTCGGTTCTGCCTTTGTATGTCTTGAAAATATTATTTGCCATAGCCTCTCTCCAGTTTGTTCTGTTTTCACTGCTGAGTTGTATGCTATCAAACAAGCCTTATTGCACATCTCATTAGAACTTAATAAGCAATTTATAATCTATACTGACTCTCAGTGCTCTTACAGCCTTGAAGTCTTACAATTCCATCCATCCCATTGTTTATAATATTTTAGAATTAAAACAGAGCTTGGAACAGCAAGGAATAAACATTCTGTTCTGTTGGGTCTCTAGCCAAGTTGGTATCTACAGCAACGAGGTGGCCGATGCAGCCGCTAAAAATCCTAACATTCATGTTGATTGTCCTATTCCATACCCGGACATTAAGAAAGAAATTAGGCGTCATTTCATCTCTCTATGGCAAAGTAATTGGAACGGTATGGTTAATAACAAACTGCAAGCAATAAAACCTACCTTAGACATTTGACCTACCATTGGTAACCGGAAAAAGGATGTAATTCTTACTTGCCTTCGTATTGGCCATACGAGGCTGACGCATGTCCACCTTCTCCTCAATGATACTGCACCAACCTGTTCTTATTGTCATTCGCCTATCACTGTTTTACATCTTTTAACTTCGTGCTCCTGTTTTTACCATTTATATCTGAAATTTTTTAATTCAAAATCACCTAATTTAATTGACCTTGTTGGAGATGATCCCCATCGGAATCTTTTTAAATTTTTACAAGTTACTGGTTTATTTCATGAATTTTAATATTCCTTTTTCTACATCTCTGCGGTTGTTGCTTTTGTCATCTGTTTTTGTACGTTTTAATGTTTTAATCGTTCATTCATAAACTTTTGCTTGTTTTACCTTGTCTTCTTTTTTTCATCCATGTACTGTTTTACTCTTTTGTTTGTCCGTATGTCCTTAGTTGATTTTGTGCCATTAAACCCTAAAACAAACCAAATCATTATTTGTCAAGGTTCATTTCAACTTGAAGAAAAAATTTCAGTGTGGTGTATCAAAAGCTTAGATAAGAAGGATACTTCAAAGACTTGAGACATCTCATTAATCAGTTGTCTTACTGTATGGTTGCTTAATGAGACATTTTTTATTATACTAGACGCTGCTGGAAACTGTAAAAGCAGTTCAAAGCTTTCTTCACAGCTGATAATATCAACTATTTGTATATGGTACAAGTTTTCTTTGATTTTTCAGTTAAATTTAATATATTGTAAAAGGCAATCAAACCGTATTATGAGTTAACTTGAGTTAGAAACTTGGCTCTGATGTTCGTAAAATTACAATTCTTTATTTTGTTTGATAGGATGAACAGAGGCTTTTGAAAATGATAAAATTTCATTGCTGAGTTAGATAGGACTTTGTTACAAAGCTCATAAATAGTTGCGACATTGATCAGAGATTCAGCAGAGTTTTAACGATTCCGAATGGCAGTAAAACTATATTAACTTTCATAAAATCTCAAACGTACTTGTGTGACTTCCCCAAAGAAACAATGAAAGTAATTGAAAACTGTGGAAAAAGCAAATACAAAACCAACACAAGATATAAAATGTAACTTATAATAAAGGATTTGCGATACATTGTGATTAATAATGGCAAAAGAAACTTATATATATATATATATATATATATATATATATATATATATATATATATATATATATATATATATATATATATATATATATATATATTAAAATTCGGGGATCATATACATTAAAATTCGAAAATTTTTATCGCTGATACATGCTCACAAGACGGACTAACATCGCTAAAGGGAGGGAAAATTTACTTTTTTAAATGTCTGAAAGCCAACTTTATAAACGTGCAGTTTAGGGGTGAAATTTACTGATTCTGATCTCGTCGCTTAAGTTTGTATATTACTGGTGCAATTGGTGTAAATTGTATAATGATTTAATTATTTTATTTCGGAGTTTAAGAATTGATTCTGGAATTATCAAATGTATTCATATCGAGCTCCTATTTTCCAAAATAGGTCATCGCAACCCTGCCACCTAAAAGTCCACTGTAAATACTCCAATCATAAGGGGACGGTACCGCCCCCGTTGAGAAACACTGTCCTAGAGAAAGTGTGAACCCCACGGATGGAGACAATTGATCATTGGCGTACCTCGGAGTCTTGAATCCCGTGTTTACTTAGAAAGTGAACCCGTGAGGAGAAATAAATCTCGCTTTCGAACTTTTTATTTACTATTTATGTATAAGAAAAGATTTTTAAAGGTAATCTTCTGTTACCAAGATAAGTTTTTTTCCACTCAAAAATTCCAATAACACATAAAAGAAAATACAACAAAGAACAGCTGTACAAAATTTTAATAGAAAAAATATTCGTTATATAATCATAAACACGAGATTTGCATTATTTAAAAAATCTTAAATTATTAAAGCTAGAAAGCTAAAATTTTATCATTGTTCATGGTTTGGTATTGATGCTTCTTGGAGGTGATTTAAATATTAACGCGAAACTGGAGGAAATATCAATTTTATGAATGGGTAACGTTGCGGCCGTTAATGTACAATGGTTAGCATTTGTGAATTCATGCAATGGGCTTCGAAGAAGGTTTGGATATATTTGTGTTGCTCTTGTGATACTTGTGTTAAAATGCTAAAACACTAAAGCCTTAAAATTTTGAATCATCCAGGAAGACTAATTTTAAAAGTGAATAATGCAATACGTGCCCATCTATTTACGCAATTAAAAACAAATGCAAAATTTGTAACTTGGGGACGGGGGGCAATATACCCCAAGGTGTGCTTGATCGGTAATGAAACGAAATAAAAAAAAGTTACTGGATCCTC
>JAGEOH010001446.1:0-20188 GCA_032207245.1 Pardosa pseudoannulata
CAGAATGACAAATAAAGAAGTTATTAAAATGGAACAAATTTAAAAAAAATACTAAAGAAAATAAATATAACAGAAATGACAACTACCTTCTCCAATTAAAATTCAGTCTTCTCCACGGGCATCCCAGCTTGCACACCATTCACCGGATACTTATCTGAATGACAAAGAAAAAAAGTTATAAAAATGGAACAAATTTAACTAAAATACAAAGAAAATAAACATAAGAGAAATGACAACTACCTTCTCCAATTAAAATTCAGACTTCTCCGCGGGCATCCCAGCACTCACACCCTTCAACGGATACTATAGTTATCTGAATGACAAATAAAAATAGTTATAAAAATGGAACAAATTTAACTAAAATACTAAAGAAAATAAACATAAGAGAAATGACAAATACCTTCTCCAATTACAATTCAGACTTCTCCGCGGGCATCCCAGCACTCACACCCTTCAACGGATACTATAGTTATCTGAATGACAAATAAAAATAGTTATAAAAATGGAACAAATTTAACTAAAAATACTAAAGAAAATAAACATAAGAGAAATGACAAATACCTTCTCCAATTACAATTCAGACTTCTCCGCGGGCATCCCAGCACTCACACCCTTCAACGGATACTATAGTTATCTGAATGACAAATAAAAATAGTTATAAAAATGGAACAAATTTAACTAAAATACTAAAGAAAATAAACATAAGAGAAATGACAAATACCTTCTCCAATTACAATTCAGACTTCTCCGCGGGCATCCCAGCACTCACACCCTTCAACGGATACTATAGTTATCTGAATGACAAATAAAAATAGTTATAAAAATGGAACAAATTTAACTAAAATACTAAAGAAAATAAACATAAGAGAAATGACAAATACCTTCTCCAATTACAATTCAGACTTCTCCGCGGGCATCCCAGCACTCACACCCTTCAACGGATACTATAGTTATCTGAATGACAAATAAAAATAGTTATAAAAATGGAACAAATTTAACTAAAATACTAAAGAAAATAAACATAAGAGAAATGACAAATACCTTCTCCAATTACAATTCAGACTTCTCCGCGGGCATCCCAGCACTCACACCCTTCAACGGATACTATAGTTATCTGAATGACAAATAAAAATAGTTATAAAAATGGAACAAATTTAACAAAATACTAAAGAAAATAAACATAAGAGAAATGACAAATACCTTCTCCAATTACAATTCAGACTTCTCCGCGGGCATCCCAGCACTCACACCCTTCAACGGATACTATAGTTATCTGAATGACAAATAAAAATAGTTATAAAAATGGAACAAATTTAACAAAAATACTAAAGAAAATAAACATAAGAGAAATGACAAATACCTTCTCCAATTACAATTCAGACTTCTCCGCGGGCATCCCAGCACTCACACCCTTCAACGGATACTATAGTTATCTGAATGACAAATAAAAATAGTTATAAAAATGGAACAAATTTAACAAAAATACTAAAGAAAATAAACATAAGAGAAATGACAAATACCTTCTCCAATTACAATTCAGACTTCTCCGCGGGCATCCCAGCACTCACACCCTTCAACGGATACTATAGTTATCTGAATGACAAATAAAAATAGTTATAAAAATGGAACAAATTTAACAAAAATACTAAAGAAAATAAACATAAGAGAAATGACAAATACCTTCTCCAATTACAATTCAGACTTCTCCGCGGGCATCCCAGCACTCACACCCTTCAACGGATACTATAGTTATCTGAATGACAAATAAAAATAGTTATAAAAATGGAACAAAATTTAACTAAAATACTAAAGAAAATAAACATAAGAGAAATGACAAATACCTTCTCCAATTACAATTCAGACTTCTCCGCGGGCATCCCAGCACTCACACCCTTCAACGGATACTATAGTTATCTGAATGACAAATAAAAATAGTTATAAAAATGGAACAAATTTAACAAAATACTAAAGAAAATAAACATAAGAGAAATGACAAATACCTTCTCCAATTACAATTCAGACTTCTCCGCGGGCATCCCAGCACTCACACCCTTCAACGGATACTATAGTTATCTGAATGACAAATAAAAATAGTTATAAAAATGGAACAAATTTAACAAAAATACTAAAGAAAATAAACATAAGAGAAATGACAAATACCTTCTCCAATTACAATTCAGACTTCTCCGCGGGCATCCCAGCACTCACACCCTTCAACGGATACTATAGTTATCTGAATGACAAATAAAAATAGTTATAAAAATGGAACAAATTTAACAAAAATACTAAAGAAAATAAACATAAGAGAAATGACAAATACCTTCTCCAATTACAATTCAGACTTCTCCGCGGGCATCCCAGCACTCACACCCTTCAACGGATACTATAGTTATCTGAATGACAAATAAAAATAGTTATAAAAATGGAACAAATTTAACAAAAATACTAAAGAAAATAAACATAAGAGAAATGACAAATACCTTCTCCAATTACAATTCAGACTTCTCCGCGGGCATCCCAGCACTCACACCCTTCAACGGATACTATAGTTATCTGAATGACAAATAAAAATAGTTATAAAAATGGAACAAATTTAACAAAAATACTAAAGAAAATAAACATAAGAGAAATGACAAATACCTTCTCCAATTACAATTCAGACTTCTCCGCGGGCATCCCAGCACTCACACCCTTCAACGGATACTATAGTTATCTGAATGACAAATAAAAATAGTTATAAAAATGGAACAAATTTAAACCTAAAATACTAAAGAAAATAAACATAAGAGAAATGACAAATACCTTCTCCAATTACAATTCAGACTTCTCCGCGGGCATCCCAGCACTCACACCCTTCAACGGATACTATAGTTATCTGAATGACAAATAAAAATAGTTATAAAAATGGAACAAATTTAAAAAAATACTAAAGAAAATAAACATAAGAGAAATGACAAATACCTTCTCCAATTACAATTCAGACTTCTCCGCGGGCATCCCAGCACTCACACCCTTCAACGGATACTATAGTTATCTGAATGACAAATAAAAATAGTTATAAAAATGGAACAAATTTAACAAAAATACTAAAGAAAATAAACATAAGAGAAATGACAAATACCTTCTCCAATTACAATTCAGACTTCTCCGCGGGCATCCCAGCACTCACACCCTTCAACGGATACTATAGTTATCTGAATGACAAATAAAAATAGTTATAAAAATGGAACAAATTTAACAAAAATACTAAAGAAAATAAACATAAGAGAAATGACAAATACCTTCTCCAATTACAATTCAGACTTCTCCGCGGGCATCCCAGCACTCACACCCTTCAACGGATACTATAGTTATCTGAATGACAAATAAAAATAGTTATAAAAATGGAACAAATTTAACAAAAATACTAAAGAAAATAAACATAAGAGAAATGACAAATACCTTCTCCAATTACAATTCAGACTTCTCCGCGGGCATCCCAGCACTCACACCCTTCAACGGATACTATAGTTGAATGACAAATAAAAATAGTTATAAAAATGGAACAAATTTAACAAAAATACTAAAGAAAATAAACATAAGAGAAATGACAAATACCTTCTCCAATTACAATTCAGACTTCTCCGCGGGCATCCCAGCACTCACACCCTTCAACGGATACTATAGTTATCTGAATGACAAATAAAAATAGTTATAAAAATGGAACAAATTTAACAAAATACTAAAGAAAATAAACATAAGAGAAATGACAAATACCTTCTCCAATTACAATTCAGACTTCTCCGCGGGCATCCCAGCACTCACACCCTTCAACGGATACTATAGTTATCTGAATGACAAATAAAAATAGTTATAAAAATGGAACAAATTTAACAAAAATACTAAAGAAAATAAACATAAGAGAAATGACAAATACCTTCTCCAATTACAATTCAGACTTCTCCGCGGGCATCCCAGCACTCACACCCTTCAACGGATACTATAGTTATCTGAATGACAAATAAAAATAGTTATAAAAATGGAACAAATTTAACAAAAATACTAAAGAAAATAAACATAAGAGAAATGACAAATACCTTCTCCAATTACAATTCAGACTTCTCCGCGGGCATCCCAGCACTCACACCCTTCAACGGATACTATAGTTATCTGAATGACAAATAAAAATAGTTATAAAAATGGAACAAATTTAAAATACTAAAGAAAATAAACATAAGAGAAATGACAAATACCTTCTCCAATTACAATTCAGACTTTTCAACGGGCATCCCAGCACTCACACCCTTCAACGGATACTATAGTTATCTGAATGACAAATAAAAATAGTTATAAAAATGGAACAAATTTAACAAAAATACTAAAGAAAATAAACATAAGAGAAATGACAAATACCTTCTCCAATTACAATTCAGACTTCTCCGCGGGCATCCCAGCACTCACACCCTTCAACGGATACTATAGTTATCTGAATGACAAATAAAAATAGTTATAAAAATGGAACAAATTTAACAAAAATACTAAAGAAAATAAACATAAGAGAAATGACAAATACCTTCTCCAATTACAATTCAGACTTCTCCGCGGGCATCCCAGCACTCACACCCTTCAACGGATACTATAGTTATCTGAATGACAAATAAAAATAGTTATAAAAATGGAACAAATTTAACAAAAATACTAAAGAAAATAAACATAAGAGAAATGACAAATACCTTCTCCAATTACAATTCAGACTTCTCCGCGGGCATCCCAGCACTCACACCCTTCAACGGATACTATAGTTGAATGACAAATAAAATAGTTATAAAAATGGAACAAATTTAACAAAAATACTAAAGAAAATAAACATAAGAGAAATGACAAATACCTTCTCCAATTACAATTCAGACTTCTCCGCGGGCATCCCAGCACTCACACCCTTCAACGGATACTATAGTTATCTGAATGACAAATAAAAATAGTTATAAAAATGGAACAAATTTAACAAAATACTAAAGAAAATAAACATAAGAGAAATGACAAATACCTTCTCCAATTACAATTCAGACTTCTCCGCGGGCATCCCAGCACTCACACCCTTCAACGGATACTATAGTTATCTGAATGACAAATAAAAATAGTTATAAAAATGGAACAAATTTAACAAAAATACTAAAGAAAATAAACATAAGAGAAATGACAAATACCTTCTCCAATTACAATTCAGACTTCTCCGCGGGCATCCCAGCACTCACACCCTTCAACGGATACTATAGTTATCTGAATGACAAATAAAAATAGTTATAAAAATGGAACAAATTTAACAAAATACTAAAGAAAATAAACATAAGAGAAATGACAAATACCTTCTCCAATTACAATTCAGACTTCTCCGCGGGCATCCCAGCACTCACACCCTTCAACGGATACTATAGTTATCTGAATGACAAATAAAAATAGTTATAAAAATGGAACAAATTTAACAAAATACTAAAGAAAATAAACATAAGAGAAATGACAAATACCTTCTCCAATTACAATTCAGACTTCTCCGCGGGCATCCCAGCACTCACACCCTTCAACGGATACTATAGTTATCTGAATGACAAATAAAAATAGTTATAAAAATGGAACAAATTTAACAAAAATACTAAAGAAAATAAACATAAGAGAAATGACAAATACCTTCTCCAATTACAATTCAGACTTCTCCGCGGGCATCCCAGCACTCACACCCTTCAACGGATACTATAGTTATCTGAATGACAAATAAAAATAGTTATAAAAATGGAACAAATTTAACAAAATACTAAAGAAAATAAACATAAGAGAAATGACAAATACCTTCTCCAATTACAATTCAGACTTCTCCGCGGGCATCCCAGCACTCACACCCTTCAACGGATACTATAGTTATCTGAATGACAAATAAAAATAGTTATAAAAATGGAACAAATTTAACAAAATACTAAAGAAAATAAACATAAGAGAAATGACAAATACCTTCTCCAATTACAATTCAGACTTCTCCGCGGGCATCCCAGCACTCACACCCTTCAACGGATACTATAGTTATCTGAATGACAAATAAAAATAGTTATAAAAATGGAACAAATTTAACAAAAATACTAAAGAAAATAAACATAAGAGAAATGACAAATACCTTCTCCAATTACAATTCAGACTTCTCCGCGGGCATCCCAGCACTCACACCCTTCAACGGATACTATAGTTATCTGAATGACAAATAAAAATAGTTATAAAAATGGAACAAATTTAACAAAAAATAAAGAAAATAAACATAAGAGAAATGACAAATACCTTCTCCAATTACAATTCAGACTTCTCCGCGGGCATCCAGCACTCACACCCTTCAACGGATACTATAGTTATCTGAATGACAAATAAAAATAGTTATAAAAATGGAACAAATTTAACAAAATACTAAAGAAAATAAACATAAGAGAAATGACAAATACCTTCTCCAATTACAATTCAGACTTCTCCGCGGGCATCCCAGCACTCACACACCCTTCAACGGATACTATAGTTATCTGAATGACAAATAAAAATAGTTATAAAAATGGAACAAATTTAACAAAATACTAAAGAAAATAAACATAAGAGAAATGACAAATACCTTCTCCAATTACAATTCAGACTTCTCCGCGGGCATCCCAGCACTCACACCCTTCAACGGATACTATAGTTATCTGAATGACAAATAAAAATAGTTATAAAAATGGAACAAATTTAACAAAATACTAAAGAAAATAAACATAAGAGAAATGACAAATACCTTCTCCAATTACAATTCAGACTTCTCCGCGGGCATCCCAGCACTCACACCCTTCAACGGATACTATAGTTATCTGAATGACAAATAAAAATAGTTATAAAAATGGAACAAATTTAACTAAAATACTAAAGAAAATAAACATAAGAGAAATGACAAATACCTTCTCCAATTACAATTCAGACTTCTCCGCGGGCATCCCAGCACTCACACCCTTCAACGGATACTATAGTTATCTGAATGACAAATAAAAATAGTTATAAAAATGGAACAAATTTAACAAAATACTAAAGAAAATAAACATAAGAGAAATGACAAATACCTTCTCCAATTACAATTCAGACTTCTCCGCGGGCATCCCAGCACTCACACCCTTCAACGGATACTATAGTTATCTGAATGACAAATAAAAATAGTTATAAAAATGGAACAAATTTAACAAAAATACTAAAGAAAATAAACATAAGAGAAATGACAAATACCTTCTCCAATTACAATTCAGACTTCTCCGCGGGCATCCCAGCACTCACACCCTTCAACGGATACTATAGTTATCTGAATGACAAATAAAAATAGTTATAAAAATGGAACAAATTTAACAAAAATACTAAAGAAAATAAACATAAGAGAAATGACAAATACCTTCTCCAATTACAATTCAGACTTCTCCGCGGGCATCCCAGCACTCACACCCTTCAACGGATACTATAGTTATCTGAATGACAAATAAAAATAGTTATAAAAATGGAACAAATTTAACAAAAATACTAAAGAAAATAAACATAAGAGAAATGACAAATACCTTCTCCAATTACAATTCAGACTTCTCCGCGGGCATCCCAGCACTCACACCCTTCAACGGATACTATAGTTATCTGAATGACAAATAAAAATAGTTATAAAAATGGAACAAATTTAACAAAATACTAAAGAAAATAAACATAAGAGAAATGACAAATACCTTCTCCAATTACAATTCAGACTTCTCCGCGGGCATCCCAGCACTCACACCCTTCAACGGATACTATAGTTATCTGAATGACAAATAAAAATAGTTATAAAAATGGAACAAATTTAACAAAATACTAAAGAAAATAAACATAAGAGAAAAACCAAAAACAAAAAAAACATAAACAAACATAAGGAAGAAATGACAAGAAAAATAAGCTAAAATACCTTCTCCAATTACAATTCAGACTTCTCCGCGGGCATCCCAGCACTCACACCCTTCAACGGATACTATAGTTATCTGAATGACAAATAAAAATATTTATAAAAATGGAACAAATTTAACAAAATACTAAAGAAAATAAACATAAGAGAAATGACAAATACCTTCTCCAATTACAATTCAGACTTCTCCGCGGGCATCCCAGCACTCACACCCTTCAACGGATACTATAGTTATCTGAATGACAAATAAAAATAGTTATAAAAATGGAACAAATTTAACAAAATACTAAAGAAAATAAACATAAGAGAAATGACAAATACCTTCTCCAATTACAATTCAGACTTCTCCGCGGGCATCCCAGCACTCACACCCTTCAACGGATACTATAGTTATCTGAATGACAAATAAAAATAGTTATAAAAATGGAACAAATTTAACAAAAATACTAAAGAAAATAAACATAAGAGAAATGACAAATACCTTCTCCAATTACAATTCAGACTTCTCCGCGGGCATCCCAGCACTCACACCCTTCAACGGATACTATAGTTATCTGAATGACAAATAAAAATAGTTATAAAAATGGAACAAATTTAACAAAATACTAAAGAAAATAAACATAAGAGAAATGACAAATACCTTCTCCAATTACAATTCAGACTTCTCCGCGGGCATCCCAGCACTCACACCCTTCAACGGATACTATAGTTATCTGAATGACAAATAAAAATAGTTATAAAAATGGAACAAATTTAACTAAAATACTAAAGAAAATAAACATAAGAGAAATGACAAATACCTTCTCCAATTACAATTCAGACTTCTCCGCGGGCATCCCAGCACTCACACCCTTCAACGGATACTATAGTTATCTGAATGACAAATAAAAATAGTTATAAAAATGGAACAAATTTAACAAAAATACTAAAGAAAATAAACATAAGAGAAATGACAAATACCTTCTCCAATTACAATTCAGACTTCTCCGCGGGCATCCCAGCACTCACACCCTTCAACGGATACTATAGTTATCTGAATGACAAATAAAAATAGTTATAAAAATGGAACAAATTTAACAAAATACTAAAGAAAATAAACATAAGAGAAATGACAAATACCTTCTCCAATTACAATTCAGACTTCTCCGCGGGCATCCCAGCACTCACACCCTTCAACGGATACTATAGTTATCTGAATGACAAATAAAAATAGTTATAAAAATGGAACAAATTTAACAAAAATACTAAAGAAAATAAACATAAGAGAAATGACAAATACCTTCTCCAATTACAATTCAGACTTCTCCGCGGGCATCCCAGCACTCACACCCTTCAACGGATACTATAGTTATCTGAATGACAAATAAAAATAGTTATAAAAATGGAACAAATTTAACTAAAATACTAAAGAAAATAAACATAAGAGAAATGACAAATACCTTCTCCAATTACAATTCAGACTTCTCCGCGGGCATCCCAGCACTCACACCCTTCAACGGATACTATAGTTATCTGAATGACAAATAAAAATAGTTATAAAAATGGAACAAATTTAACAAAAATACTAAAGAAAATAAACATAAGAGAAATGACAAATACCTTCTCCAATTACAATTCAGACTTCTCCGCGGGCATCCCAGCACTCACACCCTTCAACGGATACTATAGTTATCTGAATGACAAATAAAAAAAGTTATAAAAACGGTACAAATTTAACTTAAATACTAAAGAAAATAAACATAACAGAAAGGACAACTACCTTCTCCAATTACAATTCAGTCTTCTCCACGGGCATCCCAGCACTCACACCCTTCAACGGATACTATAGTTATCTGAATGACAAATAAAAATAGTTATAAAAATGGAACAAATTTAACAAAATACTAAAGAAAATAAACATAAGAGAAATGACAAATACCTTCTCCAATTACAATTCAGACTTCTCCGCGGGCATCCCAGCACTCACACCCTTCAACGGATACTATAGTTATCTGAATGACAAATAAAAATAGTTATAAAAATGGAACAAATTTAACTAAAATACTAAAGAAAATAAACATAAGAGAAATGACAAATACCTTCTCCAATTACAATTCAGACTTCTCCGCGGGCATCCCAGCACTCACACCCTTCAACGGATACTATAGTTATCTGAATGACAAATAAAAATAGTTATAAAAATGGAACAAATTTAACAAAATACTAAAGAAAATAAACATAAGAGAAATGACAAATACCTTCTCCAATTACAATTCAGACTTCTCCGCGGGCATCCCAGCACTCACACCCTTCAACGGATACTATAGTTATCTGAATGACAAATAAAAATAGTTATAAAAATGGAACAAATTTAACAAAAATACTAAAGAAAATAAACATAAGAGAAATGACAAATACCTTCTCCAATTACAATTCAGACTTCTCCGCGGGCATCCCAGCACTCACACCCTTCAACGGATACTATAGTTATCTGAATGACAAATAAAAATAGTTATAAAAATGGAACAAATTTAACAAAATACTAAAGAAAATAAACATAAGAGAAATGACAAATACCTTCTCCAATTACAATTCAGACTTCTCCGCGGGCATCCCAGCACTCACACCCTTCAACGGATACTATAGTTATCTGAATGACAAATAAAAATAGTTATAAAAATGGAACAAATTTAACAAAATACTAAAGAAAATAAACATAAGAGAAATGACAAATACCTTCTCCAATTACAATTCAGACTTCTCCGCGGGCATCCCAGCACTCACACCCTTCAACGGATACTATAGTTATCTGAATGACAAATAAAAATAGTTATAAAAATGGAACAAATTTAACAAAATACTAAAGAAAATAAACATAAGAGAAATGACAAATACCTTCTCCAATTACAATTCAGACTTCTCCGCGGGCATCCCAGCACTCACACCCTTCAACGGATACTATAGTTATCTGAATGACAAATAAAAATAGTTATAAAAATGGAACAAATTTAACTAAAATACTAAAGAAAATAAACATAAGAGAAATGACAAATACCTTCTCCAATTACAATTCAGACTTCTCCGCGGGCATCCCAGCACTCACACCCTTCAACGGATACTATAGTTATCTGAATGACAAATAAAAATAGTTATAAAAATGGAACAAATTTAACTAAAATACTAAAGAAAATAAACATAAGAGAAATGACAAATACCTTCTCCAATTACAATTCAGACTTCTCCGCGGGCATCCCAGCACTCACACCCTTCAACGGATACTATAGTTATCTGAATGACAAATAAAAATAGTTATAAAAATGGAACAAATTTAACAAAAATACTAAAGAAAATAAACATAAGAGAAATGACAAATACCTTCTCCAATTACAATTCAGACTTCTCCGCGGGCATCCCAGCACTCACACCCTTCAACGGATACTATAGTTATCTGAATGACAAATAAAAATAGTTATAAAAATGGAACAAATTTAACAAAAATACTAAAGAAAATAAACATAAGAGAAATGACAAATACCTTCTCCAATTACAATTCAGACTTCTCCGCGGGCATCCCAGCACTCACACCCTTCAACGGATACTATAGTTATCTGAATGACAAATAAAAATAGTTATAAAAATGGAACAAATTTAACAAAAATACTAAAGAAAATAAACATAAGAGAAATGACAAATACCTTCTCCAATTACAATTCAGACTTCTCCGCGGGCATCCCAGCACTCACACCCTTCAACGGATACTATAGTTATCTGAATGACAAATAAAAATAGTTATAAAAATGGAACAAATTTAACAAAATACTAAAGAAAATAAACATAAGAGAAATGACAAATACCTTCTCCAATTACAATTCAGACTTCTCCGCGGGCATCCCAGCACTCACACCCTTCAACGGATACTATAGTTATCTGAATGACAAATAAAAATAGTTATAAAAATGGAACAAATTTAACTAAAATACTAAAGAAAATAAACATAAGAGAAATGACAAATACCTTCTCCAATTACAATTCAGACTTCTCCGCGGGCATCCCAGCACTCACACCCTTCAACGGATACTATAGTTATCTGAATGACAAATAAAAATAGTTATAAAAATGGAACAAATTTAACAAAATACTAAAGAAAATAAACATAAGAGAAATGACAAATACCTTCTCCAATTACAATTCAGACTTCTCCGCGGGCATCCCAGCACTCACACCCTTCAACGGATACTATAGTTATCTGAATGACAAATAAAAATAGTTATAAAAATGGAACAAATTTAACAAAATACTAAAGAAAATAAACATAAGAGAAATGACAAATACCTTCTCCAATTACAATTCAGACTTCTCCGCGGGCATCCCAGCACTCACACCCTTCAACGGATACTATAGTTATCTGAATGACAAATAAAAATAGTTATAAAAATGGAACAAATTTAACAAAATACTAAAGAAAATAAACATAAGAGAAATGACAAATACCTTCTCCAATTACAATTCAGACTTCTCCGCGGGCATCCCAGCACTCACACCCTTCAACGGATACTATAGTTATCTGAATGACAAATAAAAATAGTTATAAAAATGGAACAAATTTAACTAAAATACTAAAGAAAATAAACATAAGAGAAATGACAAATACCTTCTCCAATTACAATTCAGACTTCTCCGCGGGCATCCCAGCACTCACACCCTTCAACGGATACTATAGTTATCTGAATGACAAATAAAAATAGTTATAAAAATGGAACAAATTTAACAAAATACTAAAGAAAATAAACATAAGAGAAATGACAAATACCTTCTCCAATTACAATTCAGACTTCTCCGCGGGCATCCCAGCACTCACACCCTTCAACGGATACTATAGTTATCTGAATGACAAATAAAAATAGTTATAAAAATGGAACAAATTTAACAAAAATACTAAAGAAAATAAACATAAGAGAAATGACAAATACCTTCTCCAATTACAATTCAGACTTCTCCGCGGGCATCCCAGCACTCACACCCTTCAACGGATACTATAGTTATCTGAATGACAAATAAAAATAGTTATAAAAATGGAACAAATTTAACAAAATACTAAAGAAAATAAACATAAGAGAAATGACAAATACCTTCTCCAATTACAATTCAGACTTCTCCGCGGGCATCCCAGCACTCACACCCTTCAACGGATACTATAGTTATCTGAATGACAAATAAAAATAGTTATAAAAATGGAACAAATTTAACAATACTAAAGAAAATAAACATAAGAGAAATGACAAATACCTTCTCCAATTACAATTCAGACTTCTCCGCGGGCATCCCAGCACTCACACCCTTCAACGGATACTATAGTTATCTGAATGACAAATAAAAATAGTTATAAAAATGGAACAAATTTAACAAAATACTAAAGAAAATAAACATAAGAGAAATGACAAATACCTTCTCCAATTACAATTCAGACTTCTCCGCGGGCATCCCAGCACTCACACCCTTCAACGGATACTATAGTTATCTGAATGACAAATAAAAATAGTTATAAAAATGGAACAAATTTAACAAAATACTAAAGAAAATAAACATAAGAGAAATGACAAATACCTTCTCCAATTACAATTCAGACTTCTCCGCGGGCATCCCAGCACACACACCCTTCAACGGATACTATAGTTATCTGAATGACAAATAAAAATAGTTATAAAAATGGAACAAATTTAACAAAATACTAAAGAAAATAAACATAAGAGAAATGACAAATACCTTCTCCAATTACAATTCAGACTTCTCCGCGGGCATCCCAGCACTCACACCCTTCAACGGATACTATAGTTATCTGAATGACAAATAAAAATAGTTATAAAAATGGAACAAATTTAACTAAAATACTAAAGAAAATAAACATAAGAGAAATGACAAATACCTTCTCCAATTACAATTCAGACTTCTCCGCGGGCATCCCAGCACTCACACCCTTCAACGGATACTATAGTTATCTGAATGACAAATAAAAATAGTTATAAAAATGGAACAAATTTAACAAAATACTAAAGAAAATAAACATAAGAGAAATGACAAATACCTTCTCCAATTACAATTCAGACTTCTCCGCGGGCATCCCAGCACTCACACCCTTCAACGGATACTATAGTTATCTGAATGACAAATAAAAATAGTTATAAAAATGGAACAAATTTAACAAAAATACTAAAGAAAATAAACATAAGAGAAATGACAAATACCTTCTCCAATTACAATTCAGACTTCTCCGCGGGCATCCCAGCACTCACACCCTTCAACGGATACTATAGTTATCTGAATGACAAATAAAAATAGTTATAAAAATGGAACAAATTTAACAAAATACTAAAGAAAATAAACATAAGAGAAATGACAAATACCTTCTCCAATTACAATTCAGACTTCTCCGCGGGCATCCCAGCACTCACACCCTTCAACGGATACTATAGTTATCTGAATGACAAATAAAAATAGTTATAAAAATGGAACAAATTTAACTAAAATACTAAAGAAAATAAACATAAGAGAAATGACAAATACCTTCTCCAATTACAATTCAGACTTCTCCGCGGGCATCCCAGCACTCACACCCTTCAACGGATACTATAGTTATCTGAATGACAAATAAAAATAGTTATAAAAATGGAACAAATTTAACAAAATACTAAAGAAAATAAACATAAGAGAAATGACAAATACCTTCTCCAATTACAATTCAGACTTCTCCGCGGGCATCCCAGCACTCACACCCTTCAACGGATACTATAGTTATCTGAATGACAAATAAAAATAGTTATAAAAATGGAACAAATTTAACAAAATACTAAAGAAAATAAACATAAGAGAAATGACAAATACCTTCTCCAATTACAATTCAGACTTCTCCGCGGGCATCCCAGCACTCACACCCTTCAACGGATACTATAGTTATCTGAATGACAAATAAAAATAGTTATAAAAATGGAACAAATTTAACTAAAATACTAAAGAAAATAAACATAAGAGAAATGACAAATACCTTCTCCAATTACAATTCAGACTTCTCCGCGGGCATCCCAGCACTCACACCCTTCAACGGATACTATAGTTATCTGAATGACAAATAAAAATAGTTATAAAAATGGAACAAATTTAACTAAAATACTAAAGAAAATAAACATAAGAGAAATGACAAATACCTTCTCCAATTACAATTCAGACTTCTCCGCGGGCATCCCAGCACTCACACCCTTCAACGGATACTATAGTTATCTGAATGACAAATAAAAATAGTTATAAAAATGGAACAAATTTAACAAAATACTAAAGAAAATAAACATAAGAGAAATGACAAATACCTTCTCCAATTACAATTCAGACTTCTCCGCGGGCATCCCAGCACTCACACCCTTCAACGGATACTATAGTTATCTGAATGACAAATAAAAATAGTTATAAAAATGGAACAAATTTAACAAAATACTAAAGAAAATAAACATAAGAGAAATGACAAATACCTTCTCCAATTACAATTCAGACTTCTCCGCGGGCATCCCAGCACTCACACCCTTCAACGGATACTATAGTTATCTGAATGACAAATAAAAATAGTTATAAAAATGGAACAAATTTAACAAAATACTAAAGAAAATAAACATAAGAGAAATGACAAATACCTTCTCCAATTACAATTCAGACTTCTCCGCGGGCATCCCAGCACTCACACCCTTCAACGGATACTATAGTTATCTGAATGACAAATAAAAATAGTTATAAAAATGGAACAAATTTAACAAAATACTAAAGAAAATAAACATAAGAGAAATGACAAATACCTTCTCCAATTACAATTCAGACTTCTCCGCGGGCATCCCAGCACTCACACCCTTCAACGGATACTATAGTTATCTGAATGACAAATAAAAATAGTTATAAAAATGGAACAAATTTAACAAAATACTAAAGAAAATAAACATAAGAGAAATGACAAATACCTTCTCCAATTACAATTCAGACTTCTCCGCGGGCATCCCAGCACTCACACCCTTCAACGGATACTATAGTTATCTGAATGACAAATAAAAATAGTTATAAAAATGGAACAAATTTAACTAAAATACTAAAGAAAATAAACATAAGAGAAATGACAAATACCTTCTCCAATTACAATTCAGACTTCTCCGCGGGCATCCCAGCACTCACACCCTTCAACGGATACTATAGTTATCTGAATGACAAATAAAAATAGTTATAAAAATGGAACAAATTTAACAAAATACTAAAGAAAATAAACATAAGAGAAATGACAAATACCTTCTCCAATTACAATTCAGACTTCTCCGCGGGCATCCCAGCACTCACACCCTTCAACGGATACTATAGTTATCTGAATGACAAATAAAAATAGTTATAAAAATGGAACAAATTTAACTAAAATACTAAAGAAAATAAACATAAGAGAAATGACAAATACCTTCTCCAATTACAATTCAGACTTCTCCGCGGGCATCCCAGCACTCACACCCTTCAACGGATACTATAGTTATCTGAATGACAAATAAAAATAGTTATAAAAATGGAACAAATTTAACAAAATACTAAAGAAAATAAACATAAGAGAAATGACAAATACCTTCTCCAATTACAATTCAGACTTCTCCGCGGGCATCCCAGCACTCACACCCTTCAACGGATACTATAGTTATCTGAATGACAAATAAAAATAGTTATAAAAATGGAACAAATTTAACAAAATACTAAAGAAAATAAACATAAGAGAAATGACAAATACCTTCTCCAATTACAATTCAGACTTCTCCGCGGGCATCCCAGCACTCACACCCTTCAACGGATACTATAGTTATCTGAATGACAAATAAAAATAGTTATAAAAATGGAACAAATTTAACAAAATACTAAAGAAAATAAACATAAGAGAAATGACAAATACCTTCTCCAATTACAATTCAGACTTCTCCGCGGGCATCCCAGCACTCACACCCTTCAACGGATACTATAGTTATCTGAATGACAAATAAAAATAGTTATAAAAATGGAACAAATTTAACAAAATACTAAAGAAAATAAACATAAGAGAAATGACAAATACCTTCTCCAATTACAATTCAGACTTCTCCGCGGGCATCCCAGCACTCACACCCTTCAACGGATACTATAGTTATCTGAATGACAAATAAAAATAGTTATAAAAATGGAACAAATTTAACAAAATACTAAAGAAAATAAACATAAGAGAAATGACAAATACCTTCTCCAATTACAATTCAGACTTCTCCGCGGGCATCCCAGCACTCACACCCTTCAACGGATACTATAGTTATCTGAATGACAAATAAAAATAGTTATAAAAATGGAACAAATTTAACAAAATACTAAAGAAAATAAACATAAGAGAAATGACAAATACCTTCTCCAATTACAATTCAGACTTCTCCGCGGGCATCCCAGCACTCACACCCTTCAACGGATACTATAGTTATCTGAATGACAAATAAAAATAGTTATAAAAATGGAACAAATTTAACAAAATACTAAAGAAAATAAACATAAGAGAAATGACAAATACCTTCTCCAATTACAATTCAGACTTCTCCGCGGGCATCCCAGCACTCACACCCTTCAACGGATACTATAGTTATCTGAATGACAAATAAAAATAGTTATAAAAATGGAACAAATTTAACAAAAATACTAAAGAAAATAAACATAAGAGAAATGACAAATACCTTCTCCAATTACAATTCAGACTTCTCCGCGGGCATCCCAGCACTCACACCCTTCAACGGATACTATAGTTATCTGAATGACAAATAAAAATAGTTATAAAAATGGAACAAATTTAACAAAAATACTAAAGAAAATAAACATAAGAGAAATGACAAATACCTTCTCCAATTACAATTCAGACTTCTCCGCGGGCATCCCAGCACTCACACTCTTCAACGGATACTATAGTTATCTGAATGACAAATAAAAATAGTTATAAAAATGGAACAAATTTAACAAAAATACTAAAGAAAATAAACATAAGAGAAATGACAAATACCTTCTCCAATTACAATTCAGACTTCTCCGCGGGCATCCCAGCACTCACACCCTTCAACGGATACTATAGTTATCTGAATGACAAATAAAAATAGTTATAAAAATGGAACAAATTTAACAAAATACTAAAGAAAATAAACATAAGAGAAATGACAAATACCTTCTCCAATTACAATTCAGACTTCTCCGCGGGCATCCCAGCACTCACACCCTTCAACGGATACTATAATCTGAATGACAAATAAAAATAGTTATAAAAATGGAACAAATTTAACAAAATACTAAAGAAAATAAACATAAGAGAAATGACAAATACCTTCTCCAATTACAATTCAGACTTCTCCGCGGGCATCCCAGCACTCACACCCTTCAACGGATACTATAGTTATCTGAATGACAAATAAAAATAGTTATAAAAATGGAACAAATTTAACAAAATACTAAAGAAAATAAACATAAGAGAAATGACAAATACCTTCTCCAATTACAATTCAGACTTCTCCGCGGGCATCCCAGCACTCACACCCTTCAACGGATACTATAGTTATCTGAATGACAAATAAAAATAGTTATAAAAATGGAACAAATTTAACAAAAATACTAAAGAAAATAAACATAAGAGAAATGACAAATACCTTCTCCAATTACAATTCAGACTTCTCCGCGGGCATCCCAGCACTCACACCCTTCAACGGATACTATAGTTATCTGAATGACAAATAAAAATAGTTATAAAAATGGAACAAATTTAACAAAATACTAAAGAAAATAAACATAAGAGAAATGACAAATACCTTCTCCAATTACAATTCAGACTTCTCCGCGGGCATCCCAGCACTCACACCCTTCAACGGATACTATAGTTATCTGAATGACAAATAAAAATAGTTATAAAAATGGAACAAATTTAACAAAATACTAAAGAAAATAAACATAAGAGAAATGACAAATACCTTCTCCAATTACAATTCAGACTTCTCCGCGGGCATCCCAGCACTCACACCCTTCAACGGATACTATAGTTATCTGAATGACAAATAAAAATAGTTATAAAAATGGAACAAATTTAACAAAAATACTAAAGAAAATAAACATAAGAGAAATGACAAATACCTTCTCCAATTACAATTCAGACTTCTCCGCGGGCATCCCAGCACTCACACCCTTCAACGGATACTATAGTTATCTGAATGACAAATAAAAATAGTTATAAAAATGGAACAAATTTAACTAAAATACTAAAGAAAATAAACATAAGAGAAATGACAAATACCTTCTCCAATTACAATTCAGACTTCTCCGCGGGCATCCCAGCACTCACACCCTTCAACGGATACTATAGTTATCTGAATGACAAATAAAAATAGTTATAAAAATGGAACAAATTTAACAAAATACTAAAGAAAATAAACATAAGAGAAATGACAAATACCTTCTCCAATTACAATTCAGACTTCTCCGCGGGCATCCCAGCACTCACACCCTTCAACGGATACTATAGTTATCTGAATGACAAATAAAAATAGTTATAAAAATGGAACAAATTTAACTAAAATACTAAAGAAAATAAACATAAGAGAAATGACAAATACCTTCTCCAATTACAATTCAGACTTCTCCGCGGGCATCCCAGCACTCACACCCTTCAACGGATACTATAGTTATCTGAATGACAAATAAAAATAGTTATAAAAATGGAACAAATTTAACAAAATACTAAAGAAAATAAACATAAGAGAAATGACAAATACCTTCTCCAATTACAATTCAGACTTCTCCGCGGGCATCCCAGCACTCACACCCTTCAACGGATACTATAGTTATCTGAATGACAAATAAAAATAGTTATAAAAATGGAACAAATTTAACAAAAATACTAAAGAAAATAAACATAAGAGAAATGACAAATACCTTCTCCAATTACAATTCAGACTTCTCCGCGGGCATCCCAGCACTCACACCCTTCAACGGATACTATAGTTATCTGAATGACAAATAAAAATAGTTATAAAAATGGAACAAATTTAACAAAATACTAAAGAAAATAAACATAAGAGAAATGACAAATACCTTCTCCAATTACAATTCAGACTTCTCCGCGGGCATCCCAGCACTCACACCCTTCAACGGATACTATAGTTATCTGAATGACAAATAAAAATAGTTATAAAAATGGAACAAATTGAACTAAAATAC
>JAGEOH010001447.1:0-10000 GCA_032207245.1 Pardosa pseudoannulata
AAGATTGGTTGTTACCTTAAACCAATAATTTGTCTCCGCCATTCAAGCTCTGTATTGCTAATTCAAAAAAAAAAAAAAAAAAAAAGTCTGTTAGCTCTTATGTGGCCAACACAGAAAGACGTAAAGCTCTAAAACAACCACCCGACCAAATGGTTTGTTCTTAGCAGTTCCTGGTTCTATAAAACCCACTCCCTTTTCGACAAGGTATGCTGGTAGAAAGGTATACATGCTGGCTAACGCAAGACCTTGGCAAAACTTGGAGTCTATTTTCATCCAAATGGAACGGGACAGCCAATTTTAGTGCTACAGTTCCAGGGAAGAATTGCTTCGTTTACTAACGCCATCTATTCACTAATATTTTAACTATAACCATTCAAGTAATTTTGTAAGATCTTGGGCAGTTTTTGTATTATTTTATTTACATTTTTGACATTATTTTAAATTAATTTTCTATTTTCTCCTCTTTATTTTTTTGCTTGAATTTTAAACTTTTTATTTTCATTTTTGTTAGTTTTTGTCGTTTTAGGTTTATAAAATTAATTTTTGCTAAGAAATTGAAAAGTGCTAATATTCCTAATATTTTACTACATTTTAATTAAATTAATATATTTTAATATTTATATTTATTATTATAATTTATTTTTATATTTTAATATAATTTTCCCCTGAAAATGTAGCACCAAAATTCAACCGCATCCCGATCCACTCGTGACTTTGTCGCTACAGTGTCAGGGAGGAAAATAACTTAATTCAGTGGCGCCATCTATTCAACAATATATTAACTAAACATATTTAAGTTCAAGTAATTGTGAGTTCTTGTCGATGATTTACCAGGATACAATAGAATACAACAGAAATTACATCTATCAATACAGATTTTGATAACACATATAGCAGCTCTAATAAATAAGATTTATTTGTTTTTATCTGTATGGTCTTTTACTTTTTAAAATCATTAATAATAACTGGTAAAATATATGGAATATCATTCAATATAGTAATTTAGAAGCTTATAATTTTCTATCAAAGAATATTCAAGAAGAATTATTTTCTACTCTTTACTAAGTGAAATAATTATTCAAAATTGCTGTATAGTTTTGAGAGCAATAGTAAAATTTAAACTTATGAATATTCTTTGTTAGAAAAATGCAAGTTTCTAAATTATTATATTGAATAACATTTTACAAAACAATGTTTTTATCTTTAAAAATCAGGCTGTTTACTGCATATTCAGGACAGTTTGAGGTATAAATTTTATAATGGCAAAAACTAATTTAAAAAACTTAAAATAATAAAAAATAATAATAAAATTGACAGTTAAAAATATAAATTAATTTTAAAAATTCTCAAATGTAAAAAGAAAATATTAGAAATGAATATTAGAAATAAAGTAATTTTAAAAAATATTAAATATATTAAAATATAAAGATAAAAAAAGATAAATATAAAAATAAAATATAATAATTTAATTAAAATATAAAAAAATATTAGAAATATTAGTATTTCTCAAGCTCATACCTTACAAAAAATTAATTTTGTAATTTGAAACGATTTAAACTAACAAAAAAAGAAAATATGTAAAATTCAAGTAACAAAAAATAAAAACCATAAAATTGAAAAATAACTTCAAAAATGTAAATAAAATACAAAAACTGCCAAAGATCCTACAAAATTACTTGGATAGTTTTAGTAAATATATTAGTGAATAGATGGCGCCAGTGAAACAAGCAATACTTCCTTGATACTGTGGCACTGAAATTGGCTGTCCCGATCCACTCGTATTTTAAACAGAAAGCCAAAAAAACTGCTTTATAGAGATATGGATATCCTTCCGGTTACAGTTAGGACTGCGGATTACCTGGGGGTCGGAAGGTCCGGAGGATTTCTGGCCTGTCATCACTTCCACGACGTCTCCACGATAGTCCTTCCATCCTGTCAAAAATTTGGTTTGATAAAATACTGAAAAGCAGTATATGTATACATATATATATATATATATATATATATATATATATATATACATATATATATATATATATATATATATATATATATATATATATATATATATATATATATATATATATATATATATATATATAAACTGGACAACTCGACAGACGTCCTGTTTTTAAAGCTCTCAATCCAAAAACTGTAAAATGTCTTTAAATCTATATATATATATAAATGAATTTGTGTCTGTCTGTCTGTACTCAATAGACTCAAAAACCATGCATCCAATCGCCGTGAAAATTTGGGAAATGTTTAGGTATATCCCTGGGAAGGTTTTTGTAAATTTTTAACGTTCGAAATCCATTCCTTCCCCCATTTTCGAGCATTTCATGTCACTATTCCAAGCATTATTTTCCCCGGTTAAAAGCAAACGATTAAATTTTTAATTTATCGCGTGATAACTAAGTGAAAGAAGCATTATTTCTAGCAATGTGACGTCATCCCAAGTAATTGTTTTAAACGCAGTTTTCCTCGGTTAAAAGTAGAAGATTAAAATTTTTAATTTATTACATAATACATAGGTGAAAATGATATTTTTCTATCATTATGACGTCATTCCTTTAAATATTTCATTTATTCATTTCTTATTTTATAATCGTCTGCGTAGTATCAATTCGATTTGATCTGGAAATTGAGATATAAAGTGATTCACTTTCATTTCTATGTGACTCAAATTATAGCATTTTTATATGAGAACTAATTTTAAATTTAATTCTTGGTTAATTTTTAAGTTGCAATGAAATGTTTATCAACAATATTCTAACAACAAAAAGTACAAATTTCAGTGACTCTCATGGGCAAATAAAAACCTATCATTTTATATAGTTATCTTCATATTCATATATTTGACAATATGAATGTGTGTTTCTGTTTCATACTAAACTATGTCGTTTGTCATAAATTGCCTTAATTTTAAAAACATTTATTACTACGAACAAAATTAGCACTTTTGCTGTCAAAACCTCTGCTCCCTATTCTATCACGTAATTTGGCAAGGTATATTAACGTTGCTAATCAACGTACAGTAGTAATACAGTTTAGGGTTAAACTTATATTTTACTATACAGTTTTGAGCAAATTTAATATAAGACACAAATTCGATGCAGATTTAATCGTTAGCATGTAAACATATATTTTGTTATTTTTATTTATAGATATTAAGAACAGTTTTCATTTTTATGTTTTTTTTTAAACAAATCTACCCGATAAGTCATAGAGTAACTTCTTTGGACAGAAATCCTTGATACCGCCAAATGAACATATTCCACATTAATACATCTTGAATTCCCAGATTAAAATCTGACTGTGAGATCCAGGGATGTTATTTCGCCCATTCGTGTTCCGATATACCAATTAGTTCGAAAGATATTAACGAAAAACCAAACAAAATGGCAATTTAATTTTGCGACGAGCTTTCCATTGTTGAGTTGGCGTCTAAATATGGCAGTGTTATTCATTGTTGGCATTATTATCGCCAGATATTTGGTATACGGGAAACACAAAAACGTATCTACGCTATTTAAATTCCAGTGTAAGTATATAAATATATGATGGCATTTATATATATATATATATATATATATATATATATATATAAGACTACTTTGTTATCTGCTAAACGCTAAACTCACTTTTGTTTATGAAATCACCTTTTTTTCTATTTTATTTTCTTGGCGAGATTTTTATTTTCAGTAATTAAAAATTGCCATGTTCTATCAAATTTGTTTTTATTTCGCAGTTGCCATTTATTAAATAAAAACTAACATATGGTTATAGGTTTTGTTATCTAAAACTCAACTACACTAGAGAAAAAAAATTGGCAAGTGATATACAGGGAACAAATAAGTTTTCATTTTAGAAATGGCAACTATGAAATGTTGAGATATTGTAACCACTTTTGATTAAAGTTTAAAATGTGATTTCAAATAATATAATTGTTCTCGGTATTTTAGCCTTATATACTTATTTCGTTTTATCAATATTAGTTTGGTATATTTCTTTCATTTTGAATTCAATTGCGCCATTTTTATTTATCCAATTTTAAGACTTCACTCTGTACTTCACCTATTCTTAAATAACCTTGGCAACTTTCGGTATATTTCTTTTAATTAAGTGTTATAAAAATTGAAATCATTTAAGTAACTTCATTCTTATGATAACACTTTCAAGTAATATAATTGTTCTCGGCTTTTGACCTTATGTGCTTAGTTCATTTTATCAATATTTGGTATTTTTCTTTCATTGTCAATTCAATTGCGCCATTTTTATTTATCCAATTTTGAGACCACACTAACATCTATTCATAATTAGGCTTGGCAGAATTACTTAAAGAAGTCATTTCGGTCAATCGCGTTCAGATATTCTAATTAGTTCGAAATATATTATTTTAAAACCAACAAAAACACCGTTTTAATTATGTAGTACAGTCATTTTAACTGTTGAGTTGGCGTGACAAATAATGACCATTTGTTTCGTCGTTTTTTAAAAGTATTTGTGAATTATTAATTTCAAAATTACATGCCAACTATAAACTCATTTATATGTTTTTGTTTGTTAATTGAACTTCTTGGATTTAATATACTTTTTTATTTTTCAATACTTTTCATTAAAAAATTTTAATAATTCACGAAACATAATATTTAAACATACATAATACATTTATAAAGATCTCTCGATATTTCATTGTTGCTCGTTTTCGCCAATATTAATAGAATTACATTAAAAAAAAATATATATTAATCATTGTATTGTTTAAAATACTGCGCACATTTATTTTTGTTAGATTATATTCTTGAAGCATTTTTTAGACCTTTTAAAATTCGAGTGTAAATAAATGTATATCTATCATATTTACTTTTTAATAGCTAAATTTTATAAAATAGTAATTACAAAATTAGTTTTTTAATTAATATTACTGAGTTATTTTTTTATACAAATATTTGCAATAACTTTTTCTCTTTTATTTCAAAATATATTTTTAATAGCTAAATTTTTTTACTTCATCAAAATATGTATCTTTATTTTACTTTCAAATTTTTTTTTAAGAAAATAGTATTCTGTTATATGTTGGCGTGATTTTTATTTTCAATAATTACAATTTGCCATGTTCTATCAAATTTGTTTTTATTTCTAATTGCGATTAAAGAAAATCGTCATAGGGAAAATTTAATTTATGTATAGTAACATTAGTACTAAAAGGCATCCAATCTCGGAAATGAATTATCCCATTCAGAAGAGTACATATATATTACTCTCCACAGCATTTTGAAATTTGACTCCTACATTAAAAAAAAAGTCGTGGAATTGGGAATTATTATGCAGCGGCTCACGGGCTACACAATGCACTTACTGGACATTCAGCTATTAAAATAAACTGTTATAATCGTCAACAATCTGAAATATACGAGATTTGTTCAGCATTTCTATTAATACGTCTTATTATCTTTAATAGTGGTTCTAAACCTTTCATCGAAATATTTTAAGACCCAGACCGAAGGCTGGGTGCGAAGCAGCTAGTAAGTTATAAATTGGAGTGTTCTGATGGAAAAACGTGGTAAAAATTTTAGTATAAAATCAATTTTATAATAAATCATTTCATGTTGTTATTAGTAAACAGATAAATGAAATTTGATAAGTGAAATTAAGCTGATAAACCCGAAATATCGAATTATTATTTTAACATCTGTAACCAATTTTATTTTTAACATTTATTTATTTATTTTAACATTTAAGAAGTTTTAGATCATTCTAAATTAATAATAGTTTCACAAAATTTGTTATGAAATTTATCATTTACAAAAATTATAGCATTGCAGGTTAGGTTGATTGTTGTTGAATCCCGTTTATAATAATTCATTCGAGCATACGCAGTGAAACATTATTTAGTAAATTTCTTATCTTTCATACAATATTTATTCTTTTTTTTAAATTCCGATTGCAGTGTATTGTGTACAAACGTTTGACATGCTTCCTGAAAATAGCATTATTTGATATCGAGAACTGTGCAAATGATAAGCAAAATACTTAGAGAAATATGGGATTGTTTAAAAAAAACCTTAATTTCTAAGTATAATGCTATATATAACAATGAATATCGATTATTGCAAGAAGCATATATGTATATATGTGTATATTTATGTAATATATATATAATATATATATATAAATTAAGAGAGAGAGAGAGAGAGAGATACATATATACATATATATATACATATATATATATATATATATGAATATATATATATATATATATATATATATATTTATATATATAATATATATATATATATATATATATATAATATATATATACATATATATATATATATATATATATATATATATATATATATAGAATACATACATACATACATACAGTCGACTCCGCTTAATGTGACACCGGTTAATGTTATCAATCGCTTATTGTTATCGAAATCACTGGGTCAATTTCTTCTATTCATTTGTATGTTAAAAAAGCCTAAGTAGATTCGTAATTAGCTCTGATTACTCTAAGTACCTCCGATTGCCGTGTTTAGGGGCAACTTTAATTACTCTTTGTGCAATCCGGAGACCCTGTTGCACGGTCGGCATCGTGTAGTTACAGACCGCTGTTATTCCTTTTATTGAATATACTGTGCGCATGGTGTGCGGGAAGCACTACTCATACATTATATTTAAAATAAATGAGGTAATTAAGGAAATATATATTATAAAAGGTTTAATATTTAAATTGTGAAATGGGATCAAAATACGATATGTTTTGAGATGGTAATTTCAAATTATTGTGTTGTCAAAGTAATTCAAATATTAAATAGTAATACTATTTAAGAGGACAAACCTCTTTTTTTCAATTTTGTGTAGTTTGGTTTGTAAAACAACAGTATTTTGTTTATCATATTAGTTAATGAGAACTGAAACTTGCTTCTCAAATGCATAGTATGACTTATATATTGGGGAAATAATAAATGGTAGTCATGAAACTTTAAATTATATTCAAAATAAATGATATATTTCACTAAAGGTTGAATATAAAATGTTTTAAATTTAAAATATAAATTGAGATTAAACTATGTTAAGAGAATGCAGTTGATAGTTTTATGGTTTGCAAAAAAATTTCAAATTTGGTTTGACTTTCTTAAACGAACTGAAACTTGCTTCTGAAGGCGGTAGTATGACTTATATATTTGGGAAATAATAAATGGTAGTCATGAAACTTTAAATTATATTCAAAATTTAGGATACATTTCAGGAAAGGTTGAATATAAAATGTTTTAAATTTAAAATATAAATTGAGATTAAACTATGTTATAGAAGATTGAAAGTTTTATGGTTTTGCAAAATATTTCAAACGGTTTAACTTTCTTAAACGGACTGAAACTTTCTTCAAATTAGTATGACTATATATTGGGAAATAATAAATGGTATCATGAAACTTAAATTATATTTTAAAATATAAGGTAAATCAGTAAAGGTTGAATATAAAATGCTTTTAAATTTCAAATATAAATTGAGATTAAATATGTTTAGATTAGGCAGTTGATAGTTTTTAGATTTCGAATTTGGTGTCTTTCTTAAATGTATTCAAATTAGTAACTGAAAGTTTGCAAAAACATAAATCTCATTTAAAAAAATATTTAAAAAAACGCTTAATTTTTTCACATATATAATTATCTGAATTTATTTTGGTGATTTATAAAATACTCCATTCTAGATTGCAGCAAACCATAAAATTCATAAGTTCTTCTAAAAAAATGTCACAAAGACTTACATTAAACCGCTAAACATATATATATATATATATATATATATATAATAATATATATATATATATATATATATATATATATATATATATATATATATATATAATATATATATAATATATATATTTCTCAAATAATATGAATTTATATATTTGAGAAATAATAAATGGTAGTTATGAAACTTTAAATTATATTCAAAATAAATGATACTTTTCAGGAGAGGTTGAATATAAAATGTTTTAAATTTGAAATATAAATTTAGATTAAATTATGTTAAAAGGAGGAGGTTGAAAGTTTTATGGTTTGCAAAATATTTCAAATTTGGTTTGACTTTCTTAAACGGACTGAAACTTTCTTCTCAAGGGGGTAGTATGACTTATATATTGGGGAAATAATAAATGGTAGTCATGAAACTTTAAATTATATTCAGGATATAGGATAAAATTCAGTAAAGGTTGAATATAAAATGCTTTTAATTTCAAATATAAATTGAGATTAAACTATGTTAAGAAGGCAGTTGATAGTTTTATGGTTTGCAAAATATTTCAAATTTGGTTTGACTGTCTTAAACGAACTGAAACTTTCTTCTCAAGGGGGTAGTATGACTTTACATATTTGGGAAATAATAAATGGTAGTTATGAAAATTTAAATTATATTTAAATTAAAGGATAGATTTCAGGAAAGGTTGATTATAAAATGTTTTAAATTTAAAATATAAATTGGGATTAAAATATGTTTAGAGCACGCAATTGATAGTTTTAGAGTGTGCAAAAAAATCTTAAACGTATTTAAAAATGATTACCTTAAAATATGCACACATAAATTACATTTAAAAATGTTTTATAAAACACTTCACTTTTTACAAATATTAAATAATTTGAATTTATTTTGATGATTTATTAAATACTACTTGGTTAGATTTCACCTAACTATAAAATCTTACGTTCTTTCTAAAACTATGTCACTATGACTGATATATATACCACTAACCATATGTATGTTTTACATCAATATTTTTGAAGATAAAGAAAATAAGGTATTGCATAGGGTTTCCTTTCTTTTCCATCATAATTTGTAAATATTTGAGATAAGAGAAGGTTATGCGAGGATTATATTTCAAATATCTCTCCTATCACCCTATGTTGTTTAAAAATCTTTCTAAATCTTTTATTAAAATTTATCTGATTTATTTTTTTATATTCCTTACTTCTCTATGATACTTATAGGGAGTATTTTAACACTTTTTTGTAGAGTAATTTGTGTGTAAGTAAAATACTTTTGAAGGACAGTTTTCTAAGGTGTTTTAATTTTATTATATTCAAAGATCATCTTTCTGATTTTCTGACTTCAAACAACACAGCGCGTACCAGATATAGTCATTTATATTCGCCGTAAAATTTTTCTTGAGACTGAGTGCACGTGTAGACTTTATATGAAATTCTGACTTGTATGACAGAGAAATATTATTAATAATGGTTGTAAAGAATAAAGTTTAAATATTTGATTTGTTTATGTTTCGTGATTTTTCATGAAATTATATACGGAATAAATTCAGCTCAATTTGTAGAATATATTTTTCTATGAAAGTGAAATGGTTTTGATAGATAACCTTCTAAAATGTTTAAATCTTATTATACTAAGATATAGTCGGCCATATAACTGGATCAGTAAAATTTTTAATTCTTCCAGAATTTTAAAAACTTTAGGAGGCAGGTAAAAAAATGATTCAATTTTGACTGAGAATTATCTGATATAATAATATCAGTAATTTATTTATCTTTACTGAGCCCATGTTAGTTGCCAACTTTAATTTATCTTGACATATACAATGGACAGAAGAGGTTTTAATATTGACAGTGAATATTTGACGGTATATAGGAATGATCTTTAAATTTTAGCGAATCAATTACAAACCAAGTGTTATGTATGTATAAAAACAAACTTATTAATTTTCAAAGATATATAACTAAAACGCTAGATATTTATTAGTCCTTAAAATATACTCCTAGACTTTTATGAAAAGAATTTGTTGTTAATACCGGTGATAAAATTTTCATTGCAACAAAAAATAATTGATGATTAAATTTAAAATTATCACATATATACCTAATGTATTATTTAATCCAAATATAAAAGAAAATTATTTACGTAATATCTAAGTTCAGGGATAAAAAGTATGAAAATAATGCAGACGATACTTAAATAATTTAAATTAAGAAAT
>JAGEOH010001447.1:17500-20102 GCA_032207245.1 Pardosa pseudoannulata
TAGTTATTTATAATATATCTATACAGAATATTATTTTAAAAATATATAATATATTTATATATATCTGTATAAATATATATATATGTTATATATATGTTAAAAATTAATGTATGTATATATATATATGTATACATATATGTATAAATGTATATATATGTATGTAATGTATATGTATAAATGTATATGTATGTATATGTATGTATATTATTTATAGTATGTAGATAAATAATATATGTATATATGTATATATGTATATGTATATATGTATGTATATATATATATAATGTATATATATATAATATAAATATATGTATATATATATAGAAATATATTATATATATATATATATATTTTATATATATGTAAATATAATATATATATATATATAAACATATATATAAATAAATATATATATAATATATAAATATATAAAATATATATATTATAAATAATATATATATATAATTATTATATAAAAAAAAGATATATATATAAATATATATATATATTAAATATTAAATATAACTTATATAATATAATATTTTATATATATTATATATATAAATATCTAAATTTTATATTTAAAAATAAAATAATATATATATACTATAAAATTAATATAAATATATACAAAAATATATATATAAATATATATACATTATATATAGACACATTATATTATACACAATAATATTACAAATATATAAATATATATAAAAAACACATATATATATATATATAATATAATATATATATTATAATATAAATATATATATATAAATTTATAATAATACACAATATTATATACACATATATATATATATAATAATATACTCAATATATATTATATAATATATATATATATATATATAATATATATATATAAATATATAATACTTATAAAAAATATATAATGTTGGTTATGTATATGTTTTGTTATACGTTTGTAAATTGTGAAGTATATGTATATATATGTATACGTATATGTATATATATGTATGTGTAATATATATATATATATACATATATACAGACAAACAAAAATAAAATAAATTGTAATAAAATATAACAAAAATAATAATATAAATGCTATATATTATGTACATTTTTAATAATATATATTTAAAAATATATTAAACTATAATATTTACTTATTATATTATAATACAATAAATATAATATATAAATAGTAACGTAAATAAACGTTAGAAAAATAAAATGAATTAAAATACATAGTTATAATACATAAATGAATACAGTTAAGTATAAACTATTAACTACTCAACTGGGTCTAAAATTCGTTTGATAATCAGAATAATAAATACAGCAATTCTAAAATATCTTTCAGCAACTTATGTTTCTCAAGCAAAGAAATATCTAAATATTGATTTTATATATTTTGCACGGCGTTTAATCTCTATTTGTATCTTGCACACATACAACTGAAGTATTTTGTGCTGTAATGGCTTAAAGTAAATAATTAAAACAATTCGCTTATTCAGCATAGCTGTGACTGGAGGATTAAGGACGATGTTGTAATTCACACTTGTTAATTAACTATGGTAAGATTGTGTTTTAAGAGGAAAGTTAATTAATTTCCATCACTCGTAACCAGCATTTCTTATGCGGATTTGCCTTTTTCTTCACATACTGTTTCTTATGATTTTCGTAAAGGAGTTAAGATAAAAGAAACGTTATTTTCAACGTTGTACCAGCAAACGCATGATTTTCATTTTAATACTACCATGCTTTGACGCAGTATGTAGAAAAATGAGAGAAAATAAAAATCTTCAATATGGATTAAATATTTTTCATAAAAAATCAGAATTAGTACAGACAGTATCAGAATCTTCAAAGAAATTTATATCAAAGTTTTATGCTGAAAACCATCAGCATATTGTACTTACGTATAGGTGTGAGTGTATATATATATATATATATATATATATATATATATATATATATATATTAATATATATATATATATATATATATATATATAAATATATATATATATATTTATATAATATTATATATATATATATTTTATATTTATTTATATATATATATATATTATATATATTATATTTATATATATATATATATATAATTATATATATATATATATATATATAATATATATATATATATATTTATTATATAATATTTATTTATATATATATATATATTATATATATACAGACAAATAAATAATAAATTTATATATTATAACAAAATATAACATAAATAATATAAAATTATAACAAAATATAACATAAATAATATAACATAAATAATAATATAAATACTATATATCATATATACTGCTAATAATATATATTTGAAAATAAATTAAACTATAATATTTATTTATTATATTATAATATAATATAAAAAATATAATATATACATAGTATAGTAAAATAACATTAGAAATATAAAATGAATTAAAATATACAATTAAGTATAAACTATTAACTATTCTACTGGGTCTAAAATTTGTTTGATCCTCAGAATAATAAATAGAGCAATTCTAAGATATCTTTCAAAAACTTATGTTTCTCAAACAAAGAATTATCTAAATACTGAGCTTATATATTTT
>JAGEOH010001448.1:2500-20099 GCA_032207245.1 Pardosa pseudoannulata
CGATTCTTTTTGCACGGTAAATCCAAATAGTTATACTGTTTCGATTCATATGTTTTTTATAATATGATAAAAATTCTGAAAATCTTTCAAAAAGACAGCTTTCATGCTAGCATATAATTCATTAAAATTAAAAGTAGTATATCAAAATTTAAACGTTTTTTAACCGTAAATCTAAACATATATATTTTTATGCTTCAAAAATTGGTTTTTAATGAATTCATGCATTTATAAGATTTTTTGTTTTTTCGTATCATTAAAGTATTAATTTTTTTATTGAGTATACCAACTTTATAATAAAAATACTGTTCTTATATATCATAATTTTTCTGTTAAAAAAACCGCACAAAATACTTAAGTATAATTTTTAAATTCTTTCAAATAAGCTCTAACAGAAAGAAATCATTACTTATTTTAACCCAAAATTTCACTAAAAAACCGTCAATGATATTTTTTCATTGATTTTTTTAAAAAATAGCACTTGTATGCTAATTCACTATTGCACCATTAAATATAAATATGAAAAAAAAGTAGTATGAAATTTTAAAATATCAAAAATATAAAACGTTTTTTATCGCGTACCTTCAAAACTAAATCTAGGGAGACTAAAAATATATTTTAAAAAATGCTTCAAAAATTGGTTTTAAATGGAATTTCATGATTTATAATATATCTTTTATTTTTCTAAAATATAGGGGGGGGGTTGTTTTTAGAAACGATTTATTAATGTAAATGTATTAACCATTAATAATTTATTATGAAAATATGTGGATATAAACATTTTTTATTGAGTAATAACTTATAAAGTAAAATTTAATACTGTTCTGATATCTTACTTTACTTTTCTATATTAAAAAAAAAATTCTAACATGCACAAAATTAAGAATAATTTTTAAATGCGCAATAAATTAAACATACTTCATTATTAATTTTTTTGCTCTAATGTACAGAAATCATTACTTATTTTAACCCAAAATGGAATACTAAGTGTAAAAAAAACCGTCAATGATATTTTTCATATCAAAGAATATTTTTTAAAAAAAATTGTGAAAACGTACTGTCAAATGTATGCTTTAATATTGCTACTATATGGCACATTAAATATAAAACTTTAAAATATCAAAAGGAAAACTTTTTTTTATCGTACCTTGATAAATTAGAATCTAGGAAACAAAAATATCTTAAAAAGTGCTTTCAAAATGATTTCAATGAATTTCATAACTTTTTTTTAGAAAATATTTTTCTAGAAGCAAATTATAAAATGAATGTATTAACCATTAGTAATTCAGTATGAAAATACGCAGTATAAACATTTTCGAATTGAATTTATAAATAAAATTTTTACTGTTCCTAGATGTATGATATACTATATTTAAAAATTTCTATGTACTCAAAATTAAAAATAATTTTTAAATGCGCAATATTTTAAAAGGCAATGCATTATTAATTGTTTTTTTGCAATGTACAGAAGTCATTACTTGTTTTAACCAAAAGATGGAAAGCTAAGAATATAAAAAAAAACAGTCAATGATATATTTTCATATCAAAAGCTAAAAATTTTTTGAGAAAAATTGTGAAAACATACTATTCAAAATGAATAGTTTTCACATTTCTGTGATATAACATATTAAATATAAAGTAATAATAAAACTTTAAAATATCAAAAGAAAACCTTTTTTTATCCTACCTTGAAAAATTAGAATCAAGGCCAAAATTACCAAAATAGTCTTAAAATCTGCTTTCAAAATGATTTTAATTGAATTTTATAATTTTTATTTTTTCAGAAATAATATTGTATCTAAACAACAATTTATTATGTGATTTAATAATATAAATATTATTAATTAGTTAAAAAAGCATAAATATTATAACTGTTTTTAATGAAATTATTTATATTATATATATATATATATATATTTAGTATGTGTGTGTGTGAATGAAGTGTGTGTGTGCTGTGTGTGTGTGTGTAGTGGTGTAGTGTGTTGTTGTGGCAATAATCTGAAAAGCATACTGTGAGCGCATTATGTCAATTGCTTACCTTGCCTGATAAAATGTTTTTTTTACTTTCAAAACTAGTTGTATGTGTCAAAAAGTAAACAGGTACGACTAAACCTGTATGTGATTTAATTATATAAACATTATTGCAGATAAGTTAAAATAAGCATATTTGATTATTAAACAGTTTTTAAAGAAAAATTATAAATATATATGTGTGTGTGTGGTTCAAGTATCAAATAATCTGAATTGCACAAACTGCGGGTCGCATATTTCAATTGCTTACCTTGCATGTAAAAGTATTTTTACCGTCAACTAGTTAGTATGTGTCAAAAGGTAAACAGTGAGACTAACTAGTATGTGATTTATTATTTAATATTATTAATAAGTTAAAAAAGTATAATAATGATAAACAGTTTTTAAAGAATATTATATTTATATATATATATATATATACATATGTGTGTGTGTGTGTGTGTGTGTGTGTGCGAGTTGTGTGTCCTGGTTTCATGTGGTGTGATTGGCCAAATAATCTGAATATGCATACTGTGGCAGCCGCATATTTCAATTGCTTACTTTGCCTGTAAAAGTAATTTTTACCGTCAATCTAGTTTGTATGTGTCAAAAGGTAAAACAGTACGACATAACCTGTATGTGATTTAATTATAAAATGCAATTATTTAATAAGTTAAAAAAGCATATTAATTATAACTGGGTTTTTAATGAAATTAAAAATATATATATAATATATATAAATAATATTTATTTTTATATATGTGTGGTATATATTATATATATATATATGTGTGTGTGTGGGTGCATGTAGCATGAGGGCAAATAATCTGAAAATGCATTACTGCGGCCCGCATATTTCAATTGCTTACCTTGCCTGTAAAAGTATTTACCCCGCTAAGTAATTGTATGTGTCAAAAAGCAAACAGAATGACTAACCAGTATGTGATTTAATTATATAAACATATTATTAATAAGTTAAAAAAGATAATAATTATATATTTTTTAAAGAAATTATATATACATATATATATGTGTGTGTGTGTGTATGTGTGTGTGGTTCAATGTATCAAAATAATCTGAAATGCATTAAACAAACTGCGGTCGCATATTTCAATTTGCTTACCTTGCCTGTAAAAGTATTTTAAACCGTCAACTAGTTGTATGTGTCAAAAAGGTAAACAGTGCGACTAACTAGTATGTGATTTAATTATATAAATATTATTAATAAGTTAAAAAAAGCATAATAATTGATAAACAGTTTTTTAAAGAAAATAAAGAATTATATTTTTATTATTTAAATTATTACATATATATAAGTGTGTGTGTAGTGCGTGCATATACATATAGATGTGTGGTGTGTGTGTGTGTGTGGCAAATAACCTGAAATGCATACTGCGGCCGCATATTTCAATTGCTTAACTTGCCTGTAAAAGTATTTTTACCGTCAACTAGTTGTATGTGTCAAAAGGTAAACAGTACGACTAACAGTATGTGATTTAATTATATAAATCCATTATTAATTAGTTAAAAAAGTTAATGAAATAGCATAAAATATTTATATAACAGTTTTATATATAAGAAATATATATAGTAAATATATATATATGTGGTGTGTGTGTGTGTGTGTGTGTGCGTGCATATAACATGAGAGGCAAATAACAATGATATGCATACTGCGGCCGCATATCTCAATTGCTTACCTTGCCTGTAAAAATATTTTTACCGTCAACTAGTTGTATGTGTCAAAAGGTAAACAGTGCGACTAAGCAGTATGTGATTTAATTATATATATAAATATTATTAATATGTTAAAAAAGTATAATAATGATAATAGTTTTTAACAGAAATTATTATATTTATAAATATATATTTATATAGAAATATATATACACTATATGTGTGTGTGTGGTGTGTGTGTGTGTGTGTGTGTGCGTGCATGTACATGAGGGCAAATAATTCTGATATGCATACTGCGGCCGCATATCTCAATTGCTTACTTTGCCTGTAAAAGTATTTTTTACCGTCAACTAGTTGTATATGTCAAAAGGTAAACAGTACGACTAACCACTCGTATATGATTTAATTATAAAAATATTTTTAATAAATTAAATAACATAGCTTTTAGAAAATACTACGTCGGAAAACGTACTTTCAAATGATAATTTTCACATTCCTGCGGTATAGCACATTAAATATAAAGCAATGTAAAGCTTTAAAACATCAAAAGAGAATGTTTTTTATCTTACCTCGAAAATGCAGAATCTATGAGAAAATCATGTGTAATTTTTCCCACATCTTTTATCCAGTCACAGTCAAAAAATCCAAACGATAAAACCAATTTGTTGCCACTTAGTATATCTTTAATAATTTAATTTGCCTTCTAATTTTTGTTATTATTGTATATTACTGTTATTATTATCTAATAGAAAGCAGAACTCAGTATTTCGTTAGCACTTCACAATTCTACGGACCTGCAAAGAGGAGAAGCATGCAATCCACATCTGCTCTCCTCGACTTCCACAGTCTTGTTTACTTCCTGAGCACATTGGTGGAAGAAACTGATCGTCTGCCGGGTATATCGGCACATGCGCTGTCATGTCCGTGACGTCATTCCTTCCGCCGACCAATAGAGAAGAGGGGAGAAGTCTATATAAAGAGGCCGGCTACCTTTGACTGCCGGGGACTGACGCCGGACGGAAGCGATGTTTCACGGTAGAATCATGTGCTCTGCCGGGCGCGATGAAAGGAGGGCGCAGGGCGTAGTTGAGCGAATTTAGGAAGTGGAGAACAATCGCTAGGTATTCGAAGAAAGGACAGCTTTTAACGGAGAGTTTATTTATGGTACGGTGAGCGCCGAAACTCTCTGCGCACCAACTATTCATATTTTTCAAGTATAGGGTGACCAAATATATCGAGATAAATTCTCGAGAGGAATTATTAAAAGCATATTAAAAGTTTCACTTGGTAAAATTTTACTATGGGTAGATGGTAAAGTATGTAGGTTACTAAAACATCTTTAAATAGTCTTTGCTGACTCAATATTAATTAAGTATAATTATTAAAGAAATACATAATTTAACAAATAATAATATAAATTTAAAGGTTATATACATAGTAAAAAATATTCATTTTTTTTAATTGATATGTTATAACTGTTCAGCAAATGTAAGAATTCAATTCAAATTTATTTAAAAAAATATATACATTTATTAATTTTAGATACTTAAGATTGCTTAAAACTCATTTTATGAGCTAAAATATTCAAAAATCATATATAAAAACATTCCTAGGGAAGAATTCAAATTTAAAATATATATTAAAAATTTTCTGTTGGTAAATTTTATTATGGGTAGACGTAAAGTATGGTAGGTTTAAAAAAAAACATCTTTAAATTACCTTTTGACTCAATATAATTTAAGTATAATTATAAAAAAATACACATAAAACAATTATAATTTAAATTAGAGAAGCTTATATACATGTAAAAAATATTCCTTTTTTATTATTGATATGTTTATAACTGTTCAGCAAATGTAAGAATTCAATTCAAATTTATTTAAAAAAATATATACATTTATTAATTTTAGATACTTAAGATTGCTTAAAACTCATTTTATGAGCTAAAATATTCAAAAATATTTAAAAAATTTTCGAGAAGAATTAAAATATATATTAAATATTTTTTCTGTGGTAAATTATACAATATATATGTGTAGACTGTAAAAGTATAAGGATATCAAATGATTTAACTGAATATATTAAATTACTCAGTATAATTATTAAAAAATATAAAACATAAAATTAACAAATATAATTTAAATTAGAAGGTTTATATTCAAGTAAAAAATAATTCATATTTTATTATTGATATGTTATAAATTGTTCTGCAAATATGTGAATTCAATAAAAAATTATTCTAAAAATTACATACATATATAATTTTAGATACTTAAGATTGGTTTAAGACTAATTTCATGAACTAATATATTCATATATATTAAAAACAGTTTCGGGAAGAATTTAAAGTATATAAAGATTTCAAGTGGTAAATTTTAATATGGGTAGACGGTAAAGCATGTAGGATTAAAAAAAAACATCTTTACATCTTTTCTCTTGACTCAATATAATTAAGTATAATTATAAATAAAATAAAGATAACAAATATAATTAAAATTGGAAGATTTTATTCACGAGAAAAAATATTCATTTCTTTTTATTGATATGTTATAACTGTTCAGCATATCTGTGAATTCAATGGGAATTTATTATAAAAAATACTATACTATTTATTAATTTTAGATACTTAAAATTGCTTAAGACTCATTTCATGAGCTAATTCATTCACAAATATAATAATATTCGCGGGTAGAAATAAAATATATATTAAAGGTTTCCTGTGATAAAATGTACTATGGGTATATGGTAAAGTATGTGTAGGTTAAAACATCTTTAAATATTTTTGACTCAATATAATTAAGTATAATTATAAAACTAATGTGTTATAACTGTCTTTTAATTGATATGTTATAACTGTTCAGCAAATGTAAGAATTCAATTGAGATTTAGTTTAAATATGATATACTTATATTAATTATATAATATTAAGATTGCTTAAAGACTCATTTTTATGAATTAATATATTCATTCCTAATATTAAAACTCATTTCTCGAGAAGATGAATTCAAACGTATATTAATAGATTGCAAGAGAGTTAAATTTATAAATAAATTGTAGATATACGGTAAACCATAATAAGGTTTAAAATATTTTTAAAAACTTCTTAACTCAATATAATTAAGTATAATTATAAATAAAATAAAGATAACAAATATAATTAAAATTGGAAGATTTTATTCACGAGAAAAAATATTCATTTCTTTTTATTGATATGTTATAACTGTTCAGCAAATGTAAGAATTCAATTCAAATTTATTTAAAAAAATATATACATTTATTAATTTTAGATACTTAAGATTGCTTAAAACTCATTTTATGAGCTAATACTTTACACAAATATAAAAATATTCGTAAGAAGAAATAAAATATATATATTAAAGGTTTCACTGTGATAAATATTTACTATGGGTAGATGGTAAAGTATGTAGGTTTAAAACATCTTTAAATACTTTTGACTCAAATATAATTAAGCATAATTATAAAAAATAATATGTTTTTAAAACTGTAATATCTTTTTATTGATATGTTATAACTGTTCAGCAAATGTAAGAATTCAATGGAACTTTACTTTAAAAATCATATACTTATATTAATTTTACATACTTAAGATTGCTTAAGATTCATTTCATTAACTAATATATTCATTAATATTGACAAGAAAAAAATTTTTCGAGCAAAAATAAAACGTTTATTAAAGATTGCAATTGGTAAATTTTATAAATAAATTATAAGTAAGCGGTAAACCATATAAGATTAAAAAATGTGTCTTAAAATCTTTTTGTTCTATATAATAATTAAGTATAATTATAAAAATAAATTTAAACAAATGTAATAAAATCGGAAGTTTATGTTTATGTAAACATTTATTAATTTTTTAAAATGTATATTAAAATTTCATGTGATAAATTTTATTATGGTGTAGACGGTAAAGTATGTATGTTAAAACATCTTTAAATACGTTTGACTCAATATAATTAAGTATAATTATAAATAAAATAAAGATAACAAATATAATTAAAATTAAAGGTTATTATTCATGAAAAAAAATATTAATTTTTTATTTATTGATATGTTATAAAACTGTTCCGCAAATGTGTGAATTCAATGAAAAATTACAATATGAACTGTATAAATATTATTTATTTTAGATACTTAAGAATTTTTAAAACTCATTTTATGAACTCATATATTCCTAATATTAAAACATTTCTCGAGAAAAATTCAAATGTATATTAAAGTTGCAAGGCGTACATTTTTATAAATAAATTATAGACATACGGTCAACTATATAAGTGTTAATATATTTTTTAAATACGTTTGACTCAATATAATTAAGTATAATTATAAATAAAATAAAGATAACAAATATAATTAAAATTGGAAGATTTTATTCACGAGAAAAAATATTCATTTCTTTTTATTGATATGTTATAACTGTTCAGCATATCTGTGAATTCAATGGAAATTTATTATTAAAAACTATATTACATATATAAATTTTAGATACTTTAAAACTGCTATCTTCTTTAAGACTCGTTTTAATGAGCTATAATACATTCATAAATATTAAAAAAACATTCTCAGGAAGATTTAAAATATATATTAAATGTTTCCTGTGATAAATTTTATTATGGATAGACGTTAAAGGTAAAGTATCCAGGTTAAAACATCTTTAAATACTTTTGACTCATTATAATTAAGCATAATTATAAAAATAATATGTTAGAACTGTCTTTTTATTGATATATTATAACTGTTGAGCGAATGTAAGAAATTCAATGGAAATTTACTTTAAAAATTATATACTTATATTAATTTTATATACTTAAGATTGCTTAAGACTCATTTTGTGAACTAATATTATTCAGTTCATTAATATTAAAAAAATTTCTCGAGAAAAATTCCAAATGTATATTAAAGATTGCAACTGGTAAATTTTATTAAATAAATTATTAGTACGCGGGTAAGCCATATAAGATTAAAATTTGCTTAAAAACTTTTTATTCAATATAATAATTAAAAATAATTATAAAAATATAAATTTTTTTAACACATGTAATTAAAAAATCGGAAGGTTATATTCATGAAAAAAATATTAATTTTTAAAAATGTCTATCCAATATTTCATGTGGTAAATAAATTATATTATGGGTAAGACGGTAAAAGTATGTAGGTTAAAACATCTTTAAATACGTTTGACTCAATATAATTAAGTATAATTATAAATAAAATAAAGATAACAAATATAATTAAAATTGGAAGATTTTATTCACGAGAAAAAATATTCATTTCTTTTTATTGATATGTTATAACTGTTCAGCAAATGTAAGAATTCAATGGAACTTTACTTTAAAAATCATATACTTATATTAATTTTACATACTTAAGATTGCTTAAGATTCATTTCATTAACTAATATATTCATTAATATTATTAAATTTTCTGGAGATAAATTCAAATGTATTCAAATTGCAAGAGGTAAATTTTATAAATAAAAATTATACATACACGGTTAATTTAAATTGTATAAGGTTAAAATATTTTTTAAAAATTTTTGACTTAATATAATTACGCATAACTATAAAAAAAAAAATAATTTTACCAAATTTAATTTAAAATCGAAAGTTTGTATTTATGGAACAAATATTAGTTTTTTTTTATATTATTGGTAAGTTATAACTGTCCATCAAATCTGTGAATTCAATGGAAAAAAATTTATTATAAAACTATATATTATTTATCAATTTTAGATACTTAAGATTACTTTTAGACCTCATTTCATGAGATAATAATACGTTCATAAATAATAATAACAGACCGAGAGGAGTTGCGAGAGGAGTTAAAATGTATATTGAAGATTGAAAGTGGTTAAATTTTATAGATAAATTATGGCACTGGGATACACGGGTAAAACCATATAAGGTTAAAATATTCTTAAAAAACTTTTGACGCAATATAATTAAGTATAATTATAAAAAAAAATTTACAATGTTATTAAAATTCGGAAGGTTATATTCATAAAAATATATTATTTTTTCATTATTGATATGTTACAATGTTCAGCAAATGTGTGAATTCAAAGGAAATTTTATTAGAAAAAAATTATATAATTACATTAATTTTTATATACTTAAGATTATTAAGATATTTATGAATTATATAATCATTAATATTAAAAAATTTCTCGAGATAATTCAAACGTATATTAAAGATTGCAATGTTAAATATTTAAATAAATTATAAGTATGCGGTAAACTATAAGATTAAAATGCGCTTTTAAATACTTTTTATTCAATATCATAATTAATTATATTATAAAATTAAGTTTAAAAATATGTAATTAAAATCGGAAGGTTATGTTATGAAAATAAATATTAGTTTTAAAAATATATATTAAATATTTCCTATGGTAAATTTTATTATGAGTAGACGATATAGTATGTAGGATAAATACATCTTTATATTCTCTTTTACTCAATATAATTAAGTATTTATAAAAAAAATAAAGTAACTATATAATTAAAATCGGAAGATTATATTCCTGAAAAAATTATTAATTTTATCTTATTGATATGTTTTAAATGTTCAGCATATTGTGTGAATTGAATGAAAAATTTATATAAAAATATATGCAGTTATTAGTTTTGTATTACTTAAGATTCCTTAAATCATTTCATGAGCTAATTCATTCATAAATATAAAAATTTATCAAGAATTAAATGTATATAAATGGTTTTGTGATATATATTTTATTAAAGACAGATGTAAAGTATGTATTAAAACATCTTTAAATACTTTTATCAATTTAATTAAGTATATTATAAAAATATTGTCTTTGCTGTAAAAGTATTTTTACCTACTACAAAATAAATAAATATTATGGGTTCAAAAGGAAAATACAATAATAACCATCATGCCATTTAATGTTAAATAAATATTAAAAATTAAAATACAATGTATATAAATATTATATTAATATTTATATATATATATTATATATATATTATTTTATATATATATATATATATATATATATATATATATATAATTTATATAAATTCAGGCTGACACATTTATATATTCTCTTTCTAATCTATTTTTGACATCAGCGACAGTTTAAAGATGTAAATTTAACATATAATATCTTACTTAATGAAACCAACCCTCAAAATATCTTCTACAAACACATACACTATATATATAATTATATATATATATATATTTTATATATATATATTATATATTGTGTTGTTATGTAGAAAATATATTAAAAGTCACTACGTTAGATATATCTGTTAATTATATTTTTAAATTAGTCGCTAATGTCATACCTTAAATTAGATAAAATATATAAATTTACATTGCATAAATTTTTATATAAATTGATTCAGACTTTAACAATATATTAGCATTTCTATTTATTACAGTACGTTAAACTATATATAATACATTTCTAACCATTCCTTTACGGATGTTAAAGACCAATATATATATATTTATAACCAAATCATCGTTCAAACCAATATATAATACCATTTCTAACCATTCATTTTACAGCTGTTAAAGACAATAAACAACATTTCTAACTATTCATTGTGTAGACATTAAACACTAACATATAATAGCATTTCATGCTATTCATTGTATAGGATTAAAAAAATTTCATAATAGCCTTTTTTTCTATTGATTGTACAGACGTTATACAATATATATATTTCTAAACCATTTATTGTACAGACGTTAAAGGTCAATATATAGTAAAATTTTCTTAGTCATTCATTTTAGTGTTAAAGACCAATATTTAATAACATTCTAACCATTCATTTTACAGACTTAAAGTCCAATATATACAACAACATTTCTAACTATTCATTGTGTAAACATTAAACACTAACATATAATAGCATTCATTATTCATTGTATAAGCAATTATATAGACTATTCATTTCTAACATCTATTAAATAACAATTTTCAATATTCAATATATGACTATTATATAACAACATCATTCGTCTGTTAATTAATAAATATAATTAAATGTTTTACTTAAAGATATCATATAATAATTTTTTCTAATATTCATTTTATGTACGGATGTTAAAGACCAATATAAAAGCATTTTTAACTATTGATTGTACATGTTAAAGACAAATATATAATACCATTTCTAACCATTTATTGTACAGACGTTAAAGATCAATATATAATAAATTTCTAACCATTCATTTTGCGGATGTTAAAGACCAATATATAATAACCTTTCTAACAAATCATTGTTCAAACACCAATATATAATACAATTTTTAACCATTTTTTTACAGCTGTTAAACTCCAATATATAAAAACATTTCTAACTATTCATTCTGTAGACATTAAACACTAACATATAATAGCATTTCAAACTATTCATTGTATAGGGATTAAAACACCAATTAATAATAGCTTTTTTTAACTATTGATTGTAGAGAAGTTAAAGGTCAATATAAAGTACTATTTCTAATCATTCATTGTACAGACATTAAGGTCCAATATATAATACCATTTCTAATCATTCATTGTACAGACGTTTAAAGACCAATATATAATACCATATCTAACCATTATTTCTGCAAGACATTAAACTCCAATATATAACAGTATTTCTAACTAGTCATTGTATAGTCATTAAACACTAATTTATAATAGCATTTCTAACTATATTGATTGTAATAGGCATTAAAAAATTAATATATTATAGCACATCTAACTATTCATTGTGTAGACATTTAAACACTAACCTATAACAGCATTACATGCTATTCATTGTATAGGCTTTAAGCACCATTTCATAATAGCATTTTTTTAACTATTGATTGAACAGACGTTAAAGACAAATATATTATACCAATTCTAACCATTTACTGTACAGACGTTAAAGATCAACATATAATAATTTTTCTAACCATTCATTTTACGGATGTTAAAGACCAATATATAATACCTTTTCTAACAAATCATTGTTCAAACAATAATATATAATACTATTTCTAACCATTTATTGTACAGACGTTAAATATCAATATATAATAAAATTTCTAACCATTCATTTTACGGATGTTAAAGACCAATATATAATAACCTTTCTAACAAATCATTGTATTCAAACACCAATATATAAATACCATTTTTAACCATTAATTTTACAGCTGTTAAAACTCCAATATATAACAACATTTCTAACTATTCATTCTGTAGACATTAAACACTAACATATATAGCATTTCAAACTATTCATTGTATAGGGATAAAACACCAATTAATAATAGCTTTTTTAACTATTGATTGTAGAGAAGTTAAAGGTCAATATAAAGTACTATTTCTAATCATTCATTGTACAGACATTAAGGTCCAATATATAATACCATTTCTAATCATTCATTGTACAGACGTTAAAGACCAATATATAATACCATATCTAACCATTAATTCTGCAGACATTAAACTCCAATATATAACAGTATTTCTAACTAGTCATTGTATAGTCATTAAACACTAATTTATAATAGCATTTCTATAAACTATTGATTGTATAGGCATTAAAAATTAATATATTATAGCACATCTAACTATTTATTGTGTAGACATTAAACACTAACCTATAACAGCATTACATGCTATTCATTGTATAGGCTTTAAGCACCATTTCATAATAGCATTTTTAACTATTGATTGTACAGACGTTTAAAGACAAATATATAATACCATTTCTAACCATTTATTGTACAGGGGACGTTAATAAGACCAATATATAATAAAATTTCTAACCATTAATTTTACGTATGTTAAAGACTAATATATAATACCCTTTCTAACAAATCATTGTTCAAAACAACAATATATAATACCCTTTCTAACAAATCATTGTTCAAACTAACAATATATAATACCATTTTCTAACCATTTATTTTACAGACGTTTAAAGATCAATATATAATAAAATTTCGAACCATTCATTTTACGGATGTTAAATACCAATATATAATACCCTTTATAACAAAATTATTGTTCAAAGCACCATTATATAATGCCATTTCTATCCATTCATTTTACAGCGGTTAAAACTCAATTATATATACAACATTTCTAACTATTCATACTGTAGACATTAAACACTAACATATAATAGCATTTCAAGCTATTCATTATATAGGGATAAAACACCATTCATAAACAAAATTTCATAATAGCTTTTTTAACTATTGATTGTACAGACGTTAAAGACAAATATATAATACCATTTCTAACCATTCATTTTACAGACTTTAATGTCCAATATATAGCAACATCTCTATTTATTAATTATGTAGACATTAAATACTAAAACTATAATAGCATTACATGCTATTCATTGTACAAGTATTAAGCACCATTTCATAATAGCATTTTTAACTATTGATTGTACAGACGTTAAAGACAAATATATAATACCATTTCTAACCATTTATTGTACAGACGTTAAACACCAATTATAATAATAAAAATTTCTAAACCATTTCATTTTACGTATGTTAAAGATCAATATATAATACCCTTTCTAACAAATCATTGTTCAAACAACAATATATAATACTATTTCTAACCATTTATTGTACAGACGTTAAAGATCAATATATAAAATTTCTAACCATTCATTTTACGGATTCATTGTGCAGACATTAAATACTCCAATTATCTAAAGAGTATTTCCAACTAGTCATTGTATAGTCATTAAACACTAATTTATAATAGCATTTCTAACTATTGATTATATAGGCATTAAAAACTAATATATTAATAGCAAATTTCTTACTGTTCATTGTGTAGAAGAAGTTAAACACCGATATAGAGTAGCACATCTAACTATTCATTGTGTAGACATAAAACCCCAATATATAATAGCATTTTTTAACTATTCAATCATATAGAACAATCGTCAAAAGTGTATAACTGAAGTGAAACACTGACTATACTACTTTTAAAAAGAATAAATTTTCACAAGAGCCAAATATATGAAATCGAAATAAATAACAGTTATCATATTTATTTACAAAATATTTAATCAGATGTTAATATTAAATTCTTAAATAACTCTAAATTAAATATTTATGAGTGGGGAAAAAAAAAATTAATGAATTTTATATTAAAATCAAATATTTTATCTAACGGGTTATAAAATTATTTCTTATTGCGTTTTTTTTAAAACAATAGAAAATCATTGTTAAAACATAATATAGAATTTTTCTGTTGATTTAAGTTCTTAAAATTATCGATTCTAGCTAAAAATAAACAAATTCTAAGCTGAAAAAATATCGATTTACCTGAAATCGATGTACATAATGTGAATTTATCGAGAGGTTGCTTTGGGAATTTTTTTCCTTTAAGAAAGTGATTTGATTTTGTTCGAGATTCCATGCATTTTAAATATTTAAAATTCATTTTTTATTAATGGAATTGTTAAGTTTTTTTTATATTTTCAAGCATTCGAAATTCTTTTTTAAAGAATAGAAATAGAAATAAATTGTCAGCCAATTTTAGCTTACCATTTTACTGTTTTTTAACTACATGCCAAGGCATATAAGTAATGTGATTTCAAATATTGGAATGTCCAGATATCAATACGATAACTCATACTAAGCATACTGGAATTAATTTTGGGAAATTTCACAGTTACGTCTGTACGTATGTACAAGGTACAAGTATTGTTAATTTTAAAATTTAAATATATATTTTGACCATACCAGAGCTCAATTTACGTAATTTCTATTGTGATATCTATACATTAGTATGTCCATATGTAAGTAGGCATACCTACCCCACTTATCTCACAAATAATTTACCAAAAGAATTTAGAATTTTTCTTTGCTATAAAGAATAATTTAATAAATCACCAAGTAATAAAGCAGCCAAACTACACGATTATATAAAACAAAAATTCTATAAAACCATATATGCTTAATGTACTTTATCGCCGACTACCCCGAAACGATTACAATAGTATAATATATCGATTTAGTCATATATGCAGTTGTAAATAATTCGTTTTTTAAACATTTTTCACAATGTTGTAAAAGTCTATTTGAAATACAGTACATAAAGAGTACACTAATCTCAAAATTTTTCGACTTATAATGAAAATATCTAACACAAACACTAGAAAATTTGATAACAATTATGATGCAGGTTCCCTAGATATTAATTTAATCTAACTCTGCTTAAACATCCATTACCTTAAGAAACTAAATTTACCCTTTTGTAATATGAAAAAAAATGTGCAAATGATAATTCTGATAAACACGTGATAGAATTATTATAAAAATGTGAATAAAATGTTACTACATAGATGTGACATTTATAGTTAAATTATTAAAAATTCAGTTAAAATGCCCAGCAATGTTATATTTTTAATTTAATTTAGTTGGAATGCTTTAATTTTGACTTTATTCCATTAGATATTATATCTTCCAAAGTTTTAGGTTATTTTACTCGCTAATGTCAAATACCTATATTAGAAAGTAATTATATCAAATCTGTCAGCTTGAATTGATAATTCGTTCACATATAAAAGATTCAGAACATTAAACTCCAATAATAACCGCATTTCTAAACTATTCATTGTATAGGCATTAAAAACCAATACATAATAGCATTTCTAACTATTCATTTTATAGCCTGTTTTTTTAAACACAAATATATAATATAATTTCTATTTTTAACTATTCATTGTGTAGACATTAGTCACCAATATATAATAGTATTTCTAATTATTTTAATTGTGTAGATATTAAACAGAAATATATAATAGCATTTCACACTATTCATTGTATAGACATTAAACACCAATTTATAATAGCATTTCTAACTACTCATTGTATAGGCATTAAACACCAAAACATAATAGAATTTCTAACTATTAATTGTGTAGACTTTAGTCACCAATATATAATAGCATTTCTAATTACTCATTGTGTAGACATTAATACACCAATATAGAATAGCATTTCAAACTATTCATTGTGTAGACATTACACACCAATAAATTAATTAGCATTTGAACTACTCATTGTTCAGGCATTAAACATCAGTATATAATAGCATTTCTAACTAGTTATTACACAGACATTAAACGCCAATATATAACAGCATTTATAACTATTCATTGTGTATACGTTAGTCACCAATATATAATAGCATTTCTAACTATTCATTGTGTAGACATTTAAACACCATCATATGATCGCATTTCTAACTATTCATTGTGTAGAAACAATTATCATAAGCATATAATTCAAAGGAAACACTGACATACTAATTTTAAAGAGAATAAATTTGAACAAGAGACAAATAATAAATGAATCGAAATAACTAACATTTATATATTATTTAAAATAATATCAGATTTATATATGATTCTTTTAAATTACCCCAATAATATGCATACTTGAGATTAATGAATTTTATATTAGAATCAATATTTTATCTTAAGGGTATAATTATTTTTAATTGAATTAAAAAAACAATAGAATTATTATTGTTAAAATATAATATAGAATTTTTCTGTTGATTTTAAGTTCTTAAAAGCATTGATTCTAGCTAAAAAATAAACAATTCTAAGCTGAAATATATCGATTACTTGAAATCGATGTACATAATATGAATTTATCGAATTTGCTTTGGGATGTTTTTTTCTTTATGAAAGTGATTTTATTTTGTTCCAGATTCCATGCATTTTAAATATTTAAAATTCATTTTTTATTAATGGAATTGTTCGGGTTTTTTTTATATTTTCAAGCATTCGGAATGTTTTGTTTTTATAGACTAGAATTACTAGAAATAAAAATCAGCATTTTAGTTTACTATTTTACTGTTATTTAACTATATGCGATGTAAATGTGTATT
>JAGEOH010001449.1:7500-10000 GCA_032207245.1 Pardosa pseudoannulata
TTCACACTCCACGTTCAGTTCATTTAGTCAAATCGTGTAGTTATGTATAAAAAAGCAACACTCAAAGAACAAACTTCTTGATTTTCAAAGATATATAACTCAAACTCTAGATATTTATTAGTCAGTGAAATAGACTCGTATACTTTTATGAAAAGAATTTGTTGTTAATACCGGTGATAAAATTTTAATTGAAAAAAAAATAATAATCGATGATTAAATTTAAAATTTCACATATGTACCTAATCTATTATTTAAGCCAAATATAAAAGAATATTATTTACGTAATATCCGAGTTCAGCGATAAAACGTATGAAAATAATGCAGACGATATTTAAATAATTTATTGAAATAATGAAATGAGATGGTTAAAAGGAATTACGTCATAATGAAATAAAAATGTTTATTATGTGATAAATTGATAAATTTTATTGGTATTTACTGGTATTTTCTGAATGTTTATCTATTTAGTAAACTAGCCCGTCAGATTACGGGATGAGTAAAATTTTTAATTTTCTAGAATTGTACAGTACCAGTTATAGAGGAAGGTAAGAAAAGTGGTTTGTTTTTTGGCTGAAAATTACGTGATATAAGCTCAATAATTTGTTTATCTTCATACTCCACGCTGAATTCATCTAGTCAAACCGTGCAGGTATGTATAAAAAAGCAACACACAAACGAACAAACTTCTTAATTTTCAAAGATATATATCTTAAACGCTAGATATTTATTAATCCATGAAATAGACTCCTATACATTTATGAACAGAATTTGTTGTTAATATCGGTGATAAAATTTTGTTTGCAACAAAAAACAATCGATGATTAAATTTAAAATTATCACATATGTGCTTTATCTATTATTTAAGCCAGAATATAAAATAATATTATTCACGTAATATCTGAGTTCAGTGAAAAAACGTATGAAAATAATGCAGGCGATATTTAAATAATTTATTGAAATGATGAAATGAGATGGTTTAAAGGAATTAAGGCATAATGCTATAAAAATGTTTATGATGTGATAAACTGATAAATTTTACTGATATTTACTGGTATCTGCTGAATGTTTATCTATTTAGTAAACTAGCATTTAGCCCGTGATATGACGGGATGAGTAAAATTTTTAATTGTTCAGAATTGTAAAGTATCAGGTATAGAGGAAGGTAAGAAAAGTGGTTTGTTTTTTGGCTGAAAATTACGTGATATAAGCTCAATAATTTGTTTATCTTCATACTCCACGTTGAATTCATACGGTGAAGTCAAACGGTGTTTGTTATGTATAAAAATGCAACACACAAACGAACAAACTTCTTAATTTTCAAAGATATATATCTTAAAGTCTAGATATTTATTATTCCGTGAAATAGACTCCTACACTTTTATAAAAAGAATTAGTTGTTAATACCGGTAATAAAATTTGCATAAAAAAAAAAAAAAAAAAAAAAAATCGATGATTAAATTTAAAATTATCACATATGTATCTAATCTATTATTTAAGCCAAATATAAAAGAATATTATTTACGTAATATCTGAGTTCAGTGATAAAACGTATGAAAATAATGCAGACGATATTTAAATAACTTATTGAAATGATGAAATGGGATGGTTTAACCCACTGAACGGACGCGTTGACCGGGGTTCGACAGCGAATTCCTGTTCGAAAACGGACCTGTCGACCCCTTCTCGTTCGCGCTCGTATAACTCGTATCGCACACTTTTGAGGGAAAAAATATTGCAAAGCGATAATAAATGAAATAAACTAATTTTGAGTAACGGAACTCCTTTACCTTGCAGGGAAAATAACTTAAAAGTAGCCTGACAACTTTTAAACCGGCAACTCTAGTATGGTATGGTAAGTTTCGTCTGAAATTTACGAAAAGGGGGACTGTTTTGAAAGGGAAAAAGGTGGGGAGGGTGGCCGGTGGATGGGTTAAAGGAATTAAGGCTTAATGCTATAAAAATGTGATAAATTGATAGATTTTACTGGTATTTACTGGTATTTGCTGAATGTTTATCTATTTAGTACACTAGCATTTAGCCCGTCATATGACGGGATAAGTAAAATTTTTAATTTCTTCGAATTGTAAAGTACCAGGTATAAAGGCAGGTAAGAATAGTGGTTTGTTTTTTGGCTGAAAATTACCTGGTACACGCTGAATAATTTGTTTATCTTCATACTCCACGTTTAATTCACTTAGTCAAACCATCTGGTTATATATAAAAAGCAACACACAAACGAACAAACTTCTTAATTTTCAAAGATATATATCTTAACACTTTAGCGGACAATGGTTTCTCAGAGAAACCTCCTGTTATACATTTTGTTCTCTATTTTTTTTTTGAGAAATATGAACGGCTTTTTATATTTTTGATATTTAAAAATTGCGATAGGTGATAGTACTATTTTAATTTATTTTTTTTCTCTTGAAATATATGTATTTAAACTTGATGTACCTGGAAAGTTAGTAATTCGATATTTTTTCTCGTTTAAACCCCAAAC
>JAGEOH010001450.1:5000-20045 GCA_032207245.1 Pardosa pseudoannulata
AAGAATAAATTTCATAATGATAAAAATATGATCTAAATGTCATAATGATTATTTCTCTTATTTGACTGATAATGAAGTATAATTTTAGTGCTCTGCATTTTTTGTTTTAAAACTATTCAGTTATTGGGAAAAATTACGAATAAAAAATTCATAGTAGTATTTTTATTAAGGTCATAAAGAATTTGTAATATCAAAAATAGTATGTCAATTTTTTGATTTTGGTTCTAAATATGTTAAAATATTACTTTTTATAACTTTTATTATTTACAAACAAGTAAATTATAGTAAGCTTTTTTTCAAAATTTTAATACAATATTTTATTGCAGATTTATAAATTGATAAAATTTTTAATTTAACATTATAAGATATTCAGATTTTATTAGTAAATATTAGTAGATTTAAAACATTTTTGTATACTAAAAGCAATATAATGAATTGCCTTCATTGATGACATAGAGAATATATTTCTTCAAGTTCAAATATAAACTGTCACTAATGAAAGACATGATATAAATAGTATTCATAAAATGATAAACTATGCATGATAATGAAGTATAATATTTGGTAAATCTCTGCATTTTTTTTTAAACTATTCAAATATAACATCTACGAAAAATCGATATAATTCATACTAATGTTTTATAAGGAATTAAAGAAATATCTGTAAAAAATTCTAAAGTGCAGCATATCTGTTTTAAATGTTATTTTAAACGATAAATTTGGTACAATATAATTAAATATTCCAGAAAACATTATGTGTTATTTCTTTTTATTTCATAATGCAAAATAAAAGATTTTTTTAAACTTGATCACATTTGCACACATATTTGGGAATTTATTACTTATCCCTACAAAAAATTTAAGAAAGTATTTTAATCACGATAAATTAAAGTGATCAGAATCCAATGAAAAAAAATATTTCAAGAAACAGATACTTGATTGTTATTCTTTAAGTATGCGATAGAAACATAACTGTATTTTGATGTACAAGTAGCTATTGATGCAATGTCTTCAAGAGTTTCAATTTTCTAGCATTTGATATCATGATATATAACATTATAGATATATCTACGCACAAATCTATAAGTATTCTTTTATATTTAAAACATACTACAAAATCTATATTTAAGTAGCGTTTTTATTGTAACACTTAACTAAATGTTATACGCAACGTTTTGAAGAAATATTCTAAATTATCAGTGCAGCTATTGTTTTAAATGACTTTATATGTTTTGGTACAATAAACAACATCTAAATTCCAAAAACATATCGATTATTATTACATAGCATAAATTAAATATTCATAATGCAAATATTTTTTAACTTGCTCACCTAAATTTTGCATTACTTAGCTACAAAATAAAGAAAGTATAATCACGATAAATAAATGATCAAATCCTAAAATATTATTCTACCATGAATGTGAATGATTAAATTTCATGTTAATATGTAATACGAGCAATTAAATTTATTTGATATTGTTAATATTCCTAGTTTTATATTATCATGATATAAGAACTGATGTAATAAGTATGTTTCTCACATAACTCAGAAACAATTAACCGTAGAAGGTGAATATTTTGTATTTAAGATTGTTATAACGTTTAGTTGTGCACTTTTGATTGCAATATTCACTATATATAATGAAAAATTTCAGTATAAGGTCTATTACACGATTAGTCGTAAAATATTCAATTTTTCTATTTAGAACTAATATACCGTCTCGTTGCGCATCTCCTTATATGATTTCAATCTGTACTGTATGAAACAAAAAAATTCAGCATAACGTACATAACTCTAAACTGGTTGGTAGTAAGAAATATTGAAATGAAATATTTTAATACTTTAATATTCCCTAATTATTCATTCCCCTGGAGAAAATATTGAACTCTTTAAATCCGATTTCCACTGAAATATATACATATTCTTAAAATGTATTTTGATCACCATATTAATATTCCATATTTTTAATATTTTCCTTCTAAGTAATAATAAGTTTCCTTCTAAATATAGCTTCTAAGTAAGCATCAAACTAAACGTGAAACTAAAACCTTGTTTTTTAGAGGAGGGAAAATGTCTATGTTTGTCTTTACTGTTTAAATTAGAAATTAAATAAACGAAAGAGGGAAAGATTCTGAATACTTGAAGAAGAAAGATAAACCAAGAATAAACAAAAATTAAAATTGGAATTATTAAACAAAAATCTTTTAAATTATCATTTTAAAAATACAACAAAAAGAAAATACGTCTTTGTAAAATCATACAATTTATTCTAAATGTAGAATTTTTAAAATGAGCGTTTATCATCAAAATATATTGCATTGTGCAATATTAAAAATTACTGTATAAAGGTAAAAAATGTTTTATGAATTGTAAACAATTTTTGCCTTATTATTCATGAAAGTTTCCTGGATTTATCTGGATTTAATTATGCAAATTATTCAATTAAGTATTAATACTAATTTTAATATTTATTGCAATTCTTATCCAAATTTCCTTCTTAAGAATTACGACAATAGTAACTGAAATCAGCATTAATTTCCTTTCCAACATTAATTAACAATTAAAATCGTTTGATAATAATTACTCATTTATCTTGGTACACATATAATCAAAGGTTATTTAACATAATTATTCTTTAATTCAAATATCAATTATAGGTAGAAAAAAAATTACCTTTTTAATGCTTACATTCCTTTCTTCTTGTATTATGTTTAATCTCGAGTTAATTGCAAGATTGTTTTAATTATCTTTACAAAATTGTAAGACAGAATTGCTTGGATTGCAAAAAAGACTAATTTTTAATTATTTATTAGCATTAAAATACTTACTTTTCGGCATTTTTGTTTTGTGGAAGGAATTTATTATCGCAATGTTTTAACTTTAATTTCCTAAAATGATCTCTATTAAGCCATTTTAAAAGAAAATAAATAATTCTTCTGAGGAAACTTAAAAGAATAGATAACATTATTCTGACAAATATATCAATTTCTATTTATTTATTTATTTATTTTTCTTAAAATATACTTTGACATATCAAGGATATTGCAACAAAATTTTAAGACGATGTAATAATTAAAAATGAATAAACAAGCATTTTTACCATGTTGGAATCCGTTTAAATAGTTTGTTTGCAACGCTTTTATTATTTTCTCAATGTTTTACTTCAATGCGTTTTAAAAGCCATTTTAAAAAAAGAAAATGCAATATATGAAGTAAAAGTTTATATAAAAAAGGGAAAGAATGCCTTAGGCAGCTGAATACTTTTAATATAAGGATATGTGAATGCGATAAATATTTTTAATGACATTAATGTTATATAACTAATAATATTAAATATTGCTACTTATGATAACAATATTAATATGCTACTACATTATAGACTAGTCGCTTCGCGACTGAGTAATTAAGGTTCCCAAATGAAGATTAATATTTATTATTTAAAATATCGCACTAATTTATAGATCAAATTACACTAACAATGGAAGCAAATAACTCATAATCACAACCAAAATACTGAAAAACTAATTCCTATTCTTCTGTAATACTTATCGCCTTGATTATGGTGTTTAATCATCACTATCAAAATCAGTAAATTAGGTAAATTTTGTCTGATGCCATAACTTGCGGACCTTTACAAAGGACTTGGTATATTGAACTTGCATTATTGAGCGTTGGTTTCAGGTAATTAAAAATTAAAATAACCTTTTGACCCTTTCGCAGTATAGGACTCCATTAGAGATTTTTTTCATTTAAGGAATTTACGAATTTATTTCTAGAAATGATACTGAGAATGTAAATCAGTCAGAACTCAAAATTCCGTGTAAAATTATCTATAATATTTAATATACAAATTACAATATTGTATTAGTCTTTTTTAATTTAATTCTTACAAAATTAAATTTCCTTGTAATTAATACGACATTAACAATGTTTGGCTAAGCGACAAAAAAATTTCTAACACAAAATGTTGAAAATGGGGTTCTATATTACTGTTTTCCTAAAGTGCATTGTATTTGAGAAATGTATATATAATAGCACCGATATTAAAATTCAAAACTCAACAACAAAGATTTTTAAAATTTTAAGTAATCAACCAATCTAACGAACGAAAGGAATCTTAAAATTTCTTGTTATACAATTCAGCAAAGTCTACAAAGAAATAGTATAAAGACTTTTAAAATCTTCATCGACCCTTTTATTTACTTAAATTTTATTTTTCTAATCACATATATACTACTATATTTTTAATATGATAGTGGTTTCATTTTTCCAGAGTTTTGCAGAAGATTTCAATTGGTTTAAATAACGCAGTATTTTCAGTTAAATTAGGATTTCACTGAAAACGAAATGATTAGTTTATTTATTAAACTATAATTGGAAGTATTGTTTACAATATTGGCAATAGAACATTCATTGTATAATAAAAGTTAACAGAAGAATAAATTTAAAATTAAAACAGCTATATATTTAAATAATGGGAGAATATCAAATATTTCAAAGATTCGGGACATGTACAACACAGAATTAATCTGGGAGCATCTAGCTATTATTTAAAAGTGAGGAATAAGTTAAATGTTTTAGGATATAGCTTCATAGTGCTATAAAATATTAAAATTATGTTAAAATCCATCGAGGTAATGCGCTCCCGTGACGTCATTTATAATTTTGAAAACACAATTGATTCCTATTTAATGTAAGATACATTACGACAAATTTATAGTCTGCATAGCCATATAATTCGAAATCTATGTCTAAAGTCAAAATAGAAAACCACTAACGGCAGGTCTCACCAAAGTCGTTTAACGGCTAACCGAAATTAACCCATGGCGCCAACCAATGATGGGACGTAATTCTTCGTTTAAGCAGAGATTAATCATGGTTACCTGTTGAACGACTTTGGGACCGCCCCTTAGAATGGTTTCAAATTAAAATAAATACAATCCAATTCAAATTTATGGTTTCAAGAAATTTTGAAGGACAAAATTACAACAAAGTATAAATATCATGCATGTAGCTCTAACTGTTTAAAAGTATTTGTATTTACGGACATACACAAGCGCTCTCCTCTTTGTTTATAATAGACTGAAAATACATAAAGAATTGTTTTAAGTAAGTATTATAGTATTATGTATGATGATGTATGTATGTATGTATATATATATATATATATATATATATATGTGTGTGTGTGTGTGTATTATCTGATGCTCTGAATATATTGTGTCGTATTTATGCAGTACGTTTACTTAAACGTACTGCATAAAATGCGTACGTTACTCATAGGCATTACTCATTAAACTGTGAGTAATGCATATACTCATTAAAGCATTACTCATATGTACAGTAAGTTAACTTAAACGTACTGTACATATGATTAATGCACTGTACAAGGGCCAAAAACATAGTAAAATATATGCATGACTAACATAGCTTATGCATGAAGATAACAAGACCAGGCGTTATATCGGCTGCACTATTGCATCAATGTAAGTAATTACTTTTTTAATGTTAGTTTGTATATAAAAAGCATAACACTATTAAAATGCAATAAATAGTTTATAAAAACAGCTACGCTTACGATGTATATAGTATTACCATGTAAGCATTCTTTTAACTTATTCTAGAGCAGTTTATGTAAGTAATATGGATTGTTCACTACACTAATTACACTGCATGCAATTGCCAAATATAGTTAATGCTGATAATAGCGATTGCTTTGTGTTGTATGTATTTTATATTTACCATTATTATACAGTTAGAGAATTTTTATTAGTAATAAAAGCATCTAGCTATATATTTTTGTTATCCATAGCTTTCACTGAAGCCTAAATACAGCAGTTCATTTTATTACCTTACATTATTAGACTTTTTATAATCCGTAGCAGAAATTTTCAAGAAAGGGAAAATGTTGTCTATGTGTACTTAAATAGTTTTGCCAGTTAAATAAGAAAAATATTATGTTAGACTTTATATATGTGTCTACATATTTACCTTATTGTACGCAAATCCGAGGACGATATACTCAGATATTGCAGCTCTATTTTTAGTAATTTCTTCAGCCCAGTCTCTTATAAAGGTCAGAAGTTGAAGCTGTAAAGAACAATTCTTTAGTCTTTGTCGCTTAGGAAATTTTTTCATATAATATATCGAATACAGAGAATACTTTTATTTCTTAAGTGACTTTTCGAATATACTGAATCAATTTCTTTCTAAATATTTTTGAGTATGAAGGGTAGAATTTTCTAAAATTTCTTGAGCTAAAATTCTTTTTCTGTCTTTTCTGATCTATCGGGACCATTGTATTCTTTTATTCTAGGGAAAAAATTTAGATTACTTTCTCAAATGAATGTGCATGAAGTACACCATGTAATGCATAAAGTACACCATATTGTAAAAGTCAGATTAATATGTTGTATTTCTCTCTATTCTTTGGTATATTTTTTGTATCCATTTTAAGTTTCCTACTTCATTTTAGATTTATGAAATCACGGATACATAAATATTACTTTTATTTTTCCTCGATTCCTCTTTCCATTGTGAAACACAAAACGAAAAGGATAGTCTCATTGAGTTCTTTTGACATCATATTTCTTGTAGATCTGTAGTTATGTAGAAACAACGATAGAGAGATTGACATAAGGTACAAAGTGGTAAGAAACAAACAGTAACGGCCAACAACCTAATGAAGGAGTTACCTGAAAATTAAGAGACTTGTTTGTAACTATGGTTCAAATATGTTTCAAGTTAAGTTTGAAATGAATTTCCTACTAATGTTTCAGGAAATGTGCTCTTCTTTTCATGTAGATTTAAATCAATCTCTTAATTTATGGAGTTAACAACCAAAGTTAAGAAAGTACTTTTGCTTTTTTCACAAAACGTAATTGTTTACCATTTTTTTGTATCCAATAATGTATCCAATAGATCCTGTGAAACTACTGTTGGACAAATTTCAGTAATGTCTCTGAGAAAATACATAAAGGACAAGCCAAGCAATCTCATTACATAAACATGTCCATGCAATTTTTTACACATTGCATAAACATTTACTTAATTTCCAGAATAAAAGCAAGAGCGTTTACCAATTTAAAACTCAAGCTTTAGGTGGGTGTAGTACTGCTACCAATAAAATGCTAACGTTTCATAAAAAAAATTTTTAAAAAAGAAAACGTTAGTGCCTTATTCATCCAAATCAGAACAATTGTATTCTTCCTTCGTTCAAATAACATTCACATGAGTTTCTTCTGCTATCAATCTATCAACTACTGATTCTTCGGTGTAAATACTTGTTTTTATTTTGCTTGGAGAGCTAAGCACTAACTCTTTTACTCTGCGAGAGCTAATGTAACCAGGACCTACTGCTAAAATCAGATTTCAAACGAAATCCTTTCCAGCAGTCGAATTCGAAAGTGCAGACTCAAATAACGAATTGGTTATAGAACAGTAGCAAAATTTTCAACTGTAACGTTCATGCTGGTGCCACGCACAATTTAATTTACTGCTGCGTTCACGCTGATGTGATATTTCTATGCAAATTTTGTATTCTTGAGTCATTTTCCTCGAGTTTGGCATTTACGCTCATCAGCCTTTCTTCCGGAAATTACGGTAGTTACACATATATTTTAAATTGGCTCCAATCTTAAGATTTTCCTTGCCAGTTCCATGTTGAGCATTCCAAAATTAGTAATTACTGTTCCTTTTATTTAATTGGGAAAATTTGCATTGCAATATCTTTTGTGTAATTACATATATTTTGGTAAAAAAAAGCCTTTGAATATAAAAGCCTAACAGAAATTCTTAAATTATAGTTATTAATTCCGCCTGGATTAGAAATTGTCATATGAAATTGTAAGGTAATGTTAACTATTACTGCTGGTTAAGTTACGCGATAAAAACCTGGAGGAAGCAGGTTATAAATCTGAAAGTAGGAAGAAAGATAATTATTTCAGAACACAAGAGACTCGTTTTATTTTTCTTCTACGTTAATATGTAGAACAATTCTATCTCTCACGGAATGTTTATGGTTTAGTTGCAACGGAAATGCAACCTGAGTTTCTGTTATTTTCTGTAAAGAGTGAAAAAAGCTGTTGAAGTATTGTATTCCATAATAAACCATGCTTTCACTCCATCTTTAACGCAAAAGGTAAATAAATGGACAAATAAATAAAGGGACAGGTTCCATTTTTCATTTCATTTGAATACTTAAAAAAATAAAAAATTTTATAATAAAATATAATCAGTATGAAGTACTATATATTTTTATGTTGAAAACTCATTTGAAAAAAAAATTAAGCCATTTACAAGTTTTTCACTTTTCATTCCGTTTTTTTTTAGTACTATTTAGTAGTAATATTGTATAGCCTAACATAGATTTGAATTCATTAAATCCTACTCTGAAACAATAAAAAATATGCAATTCCCTTATAAAAAATAATTAGGATCTGTACAAGTCTGTTCTTACAAATTTATATTTTGCAATCGTTAGCATGTTTTTTTTTATTCGTAAATTAATATCTGTCTTCATCTGCAATCCAATTATAATTCTAAATTAAAGTAACCTCATAATTAAACCTGCAGGTTTTTTTTCTTTTGTAGATCTGGTTTGCTCCCCATACAAAATTTTCCTTTAGTACATCTACGGACGTATCTGGAATTCCACACTGTCAGAACACCCAAAAGCTGTTAACAAAATTAAGTTAGTCCTGAATAATGTATTCTTTCAACTCTTTCCTTCATCTAAGGGAAAATTTTAAAGCAACGTGTATGCAGCGGTAAATTATTCAGATCATTTCTTGTGCTTTGGGTTTTATATAATATTTTTAAGAATCTATAAAAACCAAATAATAAAAGTAATATAGAAATTCTCCCCAAAAGTGTATTTTTAAAAATATATATAATATCAATATGGCAATATGATAATGACAGATGTAAAAATCATAGGCTATACAAAATTTGGAAGATCTCAAGAAATTCAGAGATATTTCAGTATTCTTAACCCCTTGCGGTAAAATGACGAGTCTAGCTCGTCATTAGTTTTTCATTCCATACCGTACAATGACGAGCTACACTCGTCATGCGATTAAAGTTACTGTTAAACATGATAATTAATTTAAAATTTCTAGTGTACTGAATTTGGCAACACTTTTATCACTTGTGAAAATCACAAGTCACTATTGCATATTGTTTACTTAGAATTTCTTGCTACAAGTCATTGCCAAATTAATGAGTCAGAATAAAAGAAAACCTACTAAGAAATGCCGTGTGTGTTACAAGAATCAAATTAAAAGTGAGACTACTTGGCGGTGTAAACAATTAAGAATTCCTTTGCACTTTGTTTTGAAAAGTACCACTAGCTTGAAGACTATTATCTGTATACCTTATTAATGTTTTGCTTTGATATTTTCTTAATTTTACTGTTATTGATACCATTTAACACTATGTAAAAAGTGGATTTTAATTAAGAATATGTAAGAATTGTAAAATGAAACAAGTTTTTTAAATAAAAATTAAATGTTTATTTCATGCACAGTTTTTCATTATTAAATCATACCGGAAGGGGTTAATAACTGTTAAACTATTTTGGAAATCATTGGCAAGAATAAAGTAAACACATTTTTATATATCTAAACTTTTAGTGTTTTTCTCTGGTTTCGATGAAGTAAAACAATTTTTAAAAAATCTATAAATAGAGAGTTTATTTCTGTAATCTTCTTAGATGTAAAGTTAAGAAAATCATTATAAATTATGTTTCATAGTTTCAATCTAAGAACAACAATTGTTGCGCATACTCTATCAGAAAAACTCTTATTTAAAGTGATTAATAAATTGGTAGTAATATTATCAATGTTTATCCACTCAAACAATAAGCATAACTCAAAAAATTAAGGTATTTTAAAAATCCTGCTTTAAGCATCTTTAAACACTAACAATAAAATTCATCCTTACAATTTCTTGTTTTAATGGCCAGATAGCTAGTATATTAGCTATTTGACCATCAGATGGATCTCAACAATTTTTTTCATTTGAGTTAAAGGTCCATTTTTGCTGAAAATTTTGCAGTTTTGTTCTAAGGCGTATTTTGAATAATTTATTCTGTTATGTTATAAAAGCATGACCTTTATTTTCTAAAATTGAGAGATGTGGGGAAGTGCAAACCTATTTCATATGAAACAGATTGTGACAGTATTTCTAATATGTCGGTAAATTCTGTAATAGGAAGCCTGTTTCACCAACTATCATATTAAAAAACAATTCGAATACTACATTTTACATCTCTGAAAATTTTAATACAATATAACTATTAAAAAATAATCATCGCATTTTAATACATATATGTTGGTTATTCTATTGCTAAAAAACCCCAATACATTTTAACGTTTTAAAGAAAATAGCGCTAAGTCGAATATGTTAACATACCACCTAAAGAAAAAGTCAGGGGGGGTTAATATCGGGGGATCTAGGTTTTGGTATGTCCTCTTCCCCCACGACCGATCCAACTATCAGGAAATGTTTTGTCCAGCTCCGTTTTGATGGAAAATTAATCGTTTTGTATAGTTTTTCCAACACTTCAAAAAAATATAGAGTCGTCAGAGGTTTGAAGTTCCAGGATTTCAATAAAATTTACACTTCGAAGGTTTTAAATTAAAATTTTATTTATAAAAAAATTAAACATGTATCGACTTAATACAAAAATTAAACAAGCTAGTCACCTGCAGCGTTGGCTAGAAGTGCTTCCCAGCTAACCTTTTAAATACATACCTTTTAAATACATACATGTGGCAGGAGATTTACATGAAGGTTTCAGTCACGGTTTAAGTTGACTGAAACGTAAACGCATCGGATGAATAATTAGGTGATGTAAGGAAGAAATCTATTTTTTTTTAAATTTCCTAACAATGGCCCGCCTCTTACTTACAAAAACTTTAAATCTTTCATTTTAAATTTATCCCTTCATCCGATGAGTTTTTACAAAGACTAATACATACATATACTTAAATAAAATAACCACATCAGTGGCAAATATTACTGTATGACTTCAAGCAGTCAGCAAATAAAGTTCATTTACAAAACAAACATGATTAATATAGTAAAGTTAAAGAAATTATTACAAACATTTTCAAAAATTTCACATTTGTTACATATATTTCACATTTGTTGTATATACTTTAATACAATGAAATTTTACACTTAACTTACAATAAAAATCTTTTCAATGAACTTTGATAAACCAACTTTGGGTAATGGTTTAGTGAACAAGTCGGCAAAATTCAATTTTGTATTTACATAATTTAAAGTGAAAAGATTTTGTAGAACTAAATTTCTAAGGAAATGATATTTTATGTCAATATGTTTAGTTCGAGAATTTTCAATTGGTGATCTAGAAAAATTTATTGCAGCTTGATTATCACACAAAAGATAACTGCTTGTATTAAATGTAATAATATTGTGGCTTTTAAATTCATTAAATATACGGATAATCCAAATTAATTCCTTGGCCGATTCACACAGTGATATGTATTCACTTTCCATTGTGGATAGACTAACACATTTCTGTTTAAAAGTCTTCCATATAATGGGCGAATCGTCTATAAAAAGAATATGTCCTCCAATGGAAATTCGATCATCACGATTTGCAGCATAATCTGCATCACTATAACAGTTGACATTTAGATCATTTACCCGAGATAACTTTAGTTTATAAGATTTAGTTTGATTTATATAGCCAAGTAATTTAAGTAAAGTATTCCACTGTATTAAGCCAGGATTACTCTGAAATTGTGAAAGAATATTGCGTAACATATATCAGGTCTAGTTCTATTTGAAATGACAGACAACCTAATATATTTCTGTATGGCAATTCTGACATTTTTAAAATTTCGGCTTCTGAATTTGGACATTGGGTTTTAGAAAGAACTGTACCTACTGCTATAGGTAATGAAGTTGCTGGACAATTGAAATTTTTATATTTTTCACATACTTTATGGATATAGTCTGACTGATGAAAAGTTCATTACCAATTTCTTCAAATTGGACTCTTAACAGTTTACGAGTCTTACCCATTATTTTAAGATCAAAATGAGTACGTAAACGATTTATCACATTTTTTATAAGACTGTCAGATTTTGAAAATAACACTATATCGTCTACATAAAGTAATAAAACAACATTATTCATATATACATAAACACAATTTGTCCATTCTAATTTGTTAAAATTAGAACTTTCAAGTACAGAGTGAATTTCTAAAAACCATTCTCTCCCCGATTGGTGTAAACCATACAAAGCTTTGTTTAAACGGCATACGTGGTTTGGCTTTAAAGGATCGACAAAACCTTGAGGTTGGGTCATAAAAATGTTTTCTTGAAGTGTAGCATAGAGATAGGCACATTTTATATCCAATTGACAATGCTTCCACTTTAGTTTACATACAAGTACTGAAAAACACAATCTTACGATTGAAAAATTAACCACTGGGTTAAACACTTCATCGTAGTGTAATCACTGAATTTCCCTGAAACCTAAAGCAACAAGTCTGGCCTTGTACCTGACGATTTTATTGTTTTCGTCTCGTTTTAGGGTATAAACCCATCGGCAACCTATAACTCGGCTGTTATCCGGTTTTGGAACAAGGTCCCACACTTTTCGATCTTTTATAACTTTGATTTCGTCTTTCATTGCTTTACACCACTCATCAGCTTGGGGGGTTTTCAAAGCTATTTTATAACTACTTGGAACTATAATCTCTAGTCATTCCGAATGATTTGCTTTTTCTATTTTTACAACACCGGAGTATGTATTTTTTCCGCTAAAATTGAAAAGTGATTTGTCATATTTTAAATTGTGTGCTTTACAGTAATTTTCGATATCTGTATTAGATCGAAAACGCGCTTTTACACCTTTAATTCTATAATAAACATCAGTCCGAGATCCGTTTTTACGTGGAACAGCTTGTCTTTCCCAAATAATATTTTCACTAGAAGTTTTACTGCTTTCCGGTATCCCCTCCCCTTCCTCAAAATCTTCAGTTTTTACGGTTTCGGGAGATTTCGGTTGTTCAGTTTCTTCGGATTCCGACTCACTTTCTGAATCAGACGAAAGTTCAATTGTTTTAAAGTTTGGGCCCAGTTTCGCTCCACTGTTACTCTGACTATGTAGTTTTTCATCATCAAAAGAAACATTTATTGTCTCATCAATTTTCCTTTCTGTCGGAAGCCATATACGATAACCACGAGTTTTTAATGCATACCCTAACATAACACCCTTTTTAGCTCTCATATCTAGCTTTTTACGTTGTTGTTTAGGAACATGCAAATAGGCTTTAGTTCCAAAAACTCTGAGATGTTTTAATGATGGTTTACGTCCACAGTAAAGTTCAAAAGGGGTTGAGGTTTGCTTTCCATGGCATACTCGATTCCAAACATAAGTATGACATAACAAGGCTTCCGCCCAAAATCCATTACTTAATCCGCTGGAATTTAGCATAACTTTTATTGCGTCCATTGCGGTATAATTGTAGCGTTCTGCTACGGCATTTTGTTGTGGCGAATAGACATTTGTTCTTTCATGTTTTATGCCTTGTTGATCTAAAAAATTTTCAAATTCTGTACTACAGAATTCGAGACCATTATCAGTCCTCACGTTTAATATTTTAGTATTTAAAAAACGTTCTGCCCGTTTTTGATACCTAGAGAAAATATTAAAAACCTCATTTTTTTCTTTCATTGGATAGGTAGTTACTTTACGCGAAAAATCATCAATGATACTTAAGAAATAACAATCTCCAATAGCTATATTGGGAATGGGACCACATAGGTCCAAATGTAATAATTCTAGGGGTTTTCGTGACCTAATTTTACCTATCGGTTTGAATGATTTTCGTCGAGATTTAGCAATTTTACATGGTTCACATTTTAAAACTTCGTGTCGCAAATCAGGTAAACCACTTACAGAGTTGTTTTTACTAGTTTGAACAATGTATTTCGTATTTATATGACAAAGTCTGTTATGCCAAATTTCTAAATTGTTTAGATTAGAAGTAGAAAAATTCTGTTCTTTAGAATCTTTGAAGTTCATATTACGGGGCTTATTTACAGTAAGATTTTTACTTTTATGTTCTTTTAACTTTAAAGGTTTAATAGTTTCATACTGGGGATTTACATAAAAAAGGCCATTATTCTTTTTAGCTACAAATAGTTTACGACCATCTTTAGCATATACTGTAATTTGTCCCTTTCTACATGTAAATGTTGCACCTGCTTTGTCAATAAAAGAACCTGACATTAAATTACGCCTTAGTTTGGGAGAGTACAATACATTATAAAGATTAACAATTTCTGACTCACCCTTGTTTTTAAAAATCATCCTCACAGTGCCAGTTCCTTCTACTTTACATGACACACCACCAATGGCAACTACCATAGAAGTGTTTTTTATAGGCTTAAAATCCTTCAGGAGACTCTTGTTACCACAGAAATGCGAGCTTGCTGCTGTGTCCAATACCCAAGATGTATCGTCGCTGTCTTGACTTAGGTACGATTCGGTGATAAAACAGGATTCCGGCTTAGGTTTTGTAGGTGGACGATTTCGAATACTCTGTTTATTCTCAGTTCTCGGCTTTTCGGGCGATTTCCCTTTAACACCTTTCAAACTTGAAGAAAAGGCGATGCTTTCTTGGTCTTTAATGGATTGTTTCAATCTAGATTCTTCAGCAGTTAATTCAGCCTGAATTTTATCAAAAGTGAAATCCTCATCTTTCCAACGGTAGATTGATTGTACAATTCCGTTAAATTCAGGAGCAAGGAAACGAATGAGTTGAAACGCCTGGTACCAGTCATCTATGGGTTTTCCAGCATCCCTCAATTCATTTACGATTTTTCGGATTCTTGCCGCGTACACACCAATTTCCTCGCCTGGGTTGATTTTGCAGGAGAAAAATTCATCGGTGAGGCCTATTATACGAGCACGAGAGTCCGGTCGGAAATGCTTTTCTAATATTTCCCACGCATTTACTGGATCATCAGTATCAGAAATAATACTTCGATATTC
>JAGEOH010001451.1:0-20004 GCA_032207245.1 Pardosa pseudoannulata
GATGATATAGTTTTACTTGAGTTATTTGGTTGAGTTGTGTTAATATTTAGGGGGTGATCTCAAGCTGAGAGACTGCAGACCATATGCAGACTACTAAATCTAATTTACTACTTTATAAAAAGTATCCATTCTCTAAACAAGGTGTTTAAATAAAATTCATTTTACTTTAAATTAAAATATTTATTTTTACACTATAAATATGTATATATTTACAAAATTTATCAATTTTATAATTTGCTTCTCAAACTATCTATAATTTAGAGTACATTATGATTAAATATATCATACCACATATAAAAGAAAAGAAGACCTAATTCTAAATTCAAATTTTACGATATGGTATCTTTGTGGGTTTGTAATGTAGGCGCATCGATATTACTTCTGGTCGGGGGTTCAAGGACATGGAGCGCGACCGTAATGCTGAGGTACAGGTTCATTGTTGTAGATCAGTATTTCGGACACTGTGGTACATCTCGTACAATTCAACACGTGTTGGACCGAAGAGTAGCTCAATATTCCAATAGGAATATAGTTGGGGTCCCTGTCGGAACGAAGATTCCCAACTTACCTCGAGTGCAGTACCTCTTTTCTTTCATTTCACTCTTAACATTTATTTTTGTTTCCTTTACATATAGAATTTTCATTTCTGATCTTCCTCTGAACTCATCGCTCCAATCGACAGAACTGTATCTTTTTCATTCACTGCTTCTTCCTTTGATACCCTCGCCTGCAAACCGCAACATCAGGAAAACTTCAACTGTACAAATTGGGCCTTCCTGACCGCTCCGAACAGCTAAATTGGATCCTTAGGCATTAATAAGTCACAAAAGTACATTCTTATTTAATTACCATGAAAGGAGTCATAATTCTAATCTTGTCTTGGGATAAAAATCCCCCACACTATGACCATTTATAAAATTGTCAATCAATTTTTTTTGTTCCTCTCTTCTTTACAACAAAGATGTGATAAAATTAGATTTAGATCCCATGCTTTCAGATTTCTGTTATTTTCATATTAATTCCATTGTTTAAAAGGGATCTAAATCGCCAAACCACAAATAATATTAATTAATTGTATTGATAACTGGTCTACATACACACAATATAAACCGCATGACTTTCTAACAAATATATTTAATTTCTTTTCTATTTATTGTTTTATACATATGATGAAATCAAATGAGAACTTCAATAGCAGCAATTTTATAGGAGATGAACTACTTATTAAATTACTTAACATATTTGTGTAACTTTGTTGAATATTAAAAAAATTATGAGATGTGTATTCAATCACATTTTCACTGTATGATTTCTTTAAAAGATTTGAGGCGACTTATTTTCAATCTATGTCATTGAAGATCAGTGTATCAATAAATAGTTCAGTAATGTTACATAATTCGAACATCTAGGTCACAAAATATTCAGGAAATAATGATATGAAATTATTCAGAAGTGAATCAATTACGATCTATTAAATTACCTAATATCCTGATAAATATTTAGACTGAACTCAGAATATTTACATGGAAATGTACTTTCTTAGCTTTTTCTATAACACGTAGCATTGACTTAGTTTATTTGATGAAATTCATTCTATAATCTGGAATGTAATGCGCATATAAAACAATTACATGTATCATACATTATTGTTTATTGTATACATTAGTGTTTATTGAATACATTATTGTTTATCACATTATTGTTATATATATATGTTGAAATAAATTAGGAAGCCTCAATAGTAATAATTTCGTAGGAGATGAACTTGTTATTAAATTACTTAACATTTTTGTGTAACTTTATAGAGTATTCAAAAATTTATGAGCTCTCTATTCAATCTCATTTTCAGTTTACGACTTCTTTAAAAGATTTGATTCGATTTATTTTCAATCTATGTCATTAAATATCAGTGTATCAATAGTTCGGTAATGTTAAGTAATTCGAAGGTCTAGATCACAAAATATTCAGGAAATAATGATATGAAATTATTCAGAAGTGAATCAATTACGATCTATTAAATTACCTAATATCCTGATAAATATTTAGACTGAACTCAGAATATTTACATGGAAATGTACTTTCTTAGCTTTTTCTATAACACGTAGCATTGACTTATTTTATTTGATGAAATTCATTCTATAATCTGGAATGTAATGCGCATATAAAACAATTACATTCCTCATGCATTATTGTTTATTGCATACATTATTGTTTATCACATTATTGTTATATATATATGTTGAAATAAATTAGGAAGCCTCAATAGTAATAATTTCGTAGGAGATGAACTTGTTATTAAATTACTTAACATTTTTGTGTAACTTTATAGAGTATTCAAAAATTTATGAGCTCTCTATTCAATCACATTTTCAGTGTACGACTTCTTTAAAAGATTTGAGGCTATTTATTTTCAATCTATGTCATTAAAGATAAGTGTATCAATAGTTCGGTAATGGTAAGTAATTCGAAGATTTAGATCACAAAATATCCAGGAAATAATTAATGATATGACATTATTCAGAAGCGAATCAATTACTATTTATTAAATTACCTACTATCCTGATAAATATTTAGACCGAATTCAGAATATTTACACAGAAATGTAATTTCTTGAATTTTTCTATAACACGTAGCATTGACTTATTTTATTTGATGAAATTCATTCTATAATCTGGAATGTAATGCGCATATAAAACAATTACATGCCTCATACATTATTGTTTATTGCATACATTATTGTTTATTACATTATTGTTTTTATATATGTTGAAATAAATTAGGAAGCCTCAATAGCAGTAATTTCATAAGAGATGAACTAGTTATTAAATTGCTTAACATTTTTGTGAAACTTTATTGAGTATTCAAAAATTTATGAGCTCTCTATTCAATCACATTTTCATTGTATAACTTCTTTAAAAGATTTGAAGCGATTTATTTTCAATCTATGTCAATAAAGATCAGTGTATCAATAGTTTGGTGATGTTAAGTAATTCGAAGATCTAGATCACAAAATATTCAGGAAATAATTAATGATATGAAATTATTTAAAAGTGAATCAATTACGATCTATTAAATTACCTAATATCCTGATAAATATTTAGACTAAACTCAGAATATTTACACGGAAATGTATTTTCTTAGCTTTTTCTATAACACGTAGCATTGACTTATTTTATTTGATGAAATTCATTCTATAATCTGGAATGTAATGCACATATAAAACAATTACATTCCTCATGCATTATTGTTTATTGCATACATTATTGTTTACTACATTATTGTTTTATAAATTGTTTTATATATTGAAATAAATTAGGAAGCCTTAAAAGCAGTAATTTCACAGGAGATGAACTAGTTATTAAATTACTTAACATTTCTGTGTAACTTTATTGAGTATTCAAAAATTTATGAACTCTCTTTTCAATCACATTTTCATTGTACGACTTCTTTAAAAGATTTGAGGGGATTTATTTTCTATCTATGTCATTAAAGATCAGTGTATCATTTGTTTAGTAATGTTAAGTTATTAAAAGATATAAATTACAAAACATTCAAGAAATAATAAAAGATATGAAATCATTCTGATCTAAATATCATCTGTTAAATATCATAATATCTCGATAAATATTTAGGATATTTACACGGAAATTCTTTTTCGGTATTTATTTAGTTCAGTAATGATAAGTAATTCGAAGATCTAGGTAACAAAATTTTCAGGAAATAATGATATGAAATTATTCAGAAGCGAATCAATTTCGATTTATTAAATTACCTAATATCCTGATAAATATTTAGACCAAATTTAGTATATTTACAAGGAAATGTATTTTCTTGAATTTTTCTATGACAGATCGCTGCGTATTATTTTATTAGATGAAATTCCTTCTATGATCTAAATTGTAATGCGCATATAAAACAATTACATGCCTCATACATTATTGTTTCTTACATTTTTGTTTTATATATATGTTGAAATAAATTAAGAAGCATCAATAGCAGTAATTTCATAGGAGATGAACTAGTTATTAAATTAATTAACATTTTTGGGAACTTTATAGAGTATTCAAAAATTTATGAGCTCTCTATTCAATCTCATTTTCAGTTTACGACTTCTTTAAAAGATTTGATTCGATTTATTTTCAATCTATGTCATTAAATATCAGTGTATCAATAGTTCGGTAATGTTAAGTAATTCGAAGATCTAGATCACAAAATATTCAGGAAATAATGATATGAAATTATTCAGAAGCGAATCAATTTCGATTTATTAAATTACCTAATATCCTGATAAATATTTAGACCAAATTTAGTATATTTACAAGGAAATGTATTTTCTTGAATTTTTCTATGACAGATCGCTGCGTATTATTTTATTAGATGAAATTCCTTCTATGATCTAAATTGTAATGCACACATAAAACAATTACATGCCTGAGTCCTTTTAAAGAATACAAAGTGCTTTTATAAACAATTCTATTGTTAACTGATTGGACACGTGTTGAGAAATTGACTTGACTTAAAACGACTATTATATTCGAATCTCCATGGAAACCCAGGTGTTTCCGCCAAGAACTGGGAGAACAAATTATTTTGAATTGGATATGCAAAGAAGACAAAAGAGAGTTCAGTGGTTTAAATTATTGATTTTTAGTGTTTTAATTACATCGGTATTCGATCTTATTTCGGTGTTATTGTTCATGGGATAATATAAACTAATACGTGATAAGTATGTTTATGTTTGTTCAATGGGGCACTGCTGTAAGATATATTGCAACTAATTGTATTAGAGAATCTATCGGTAATGAACTAATTTTCATTCTTGTATCGTTTCATGTAACTGGTAGAGTATACACTGAAGACTTGGCAAAGAACATTTTAAATAGATGAATTTAAATATAATAAAGCAATGCAGTTTATCACCATGCTATTCTTAGAAATTAACCCTCTGACTGCTTATCCCGCGATTTCCACGGGCAATTCAAATGTAGCAAAATTTGCTCTTCACTCGATTTTCTCGGGCATGTGTTTTTTTTTTCCTTTATTAAGAAGCACATTCCGCCTTTTCAGCGTTTAGCCAGTGGAATAAATTATATACAGATTATACATTTATTAGATATTAAATATAATTATGTGACTAGAACTATAGTTATGTTAGATAATAGATAGTAGGATAGTATTAGAGAATAGATAGTATGTTATAAATAGAAATTAACTGTATTTCAATTAAAATTTATTAAAAAATAAATTTTTTATGTGATAACATCTGAAATTAGTTTTTCGTAAGGCTTAGTTTGTCATAATAGAAATCATTTTAAAAATCTTTTCTAGAAAAATTTAGTATTTCAATTCTCCAACAAAAAAATACGCAATTTTTAAAGATATCTCGGTTTACAAATTGAGCATTCAAAGGGTTAAATAATTAGACGCCTATGCAAATTCAGTTTCTGTGTCGCAAACTATTTCGCCTTTAATTTGATAAAAACATTTTTTTGGTGCGTACCTGTTCATGTTCTTAAATTATCATATAGAAAATGTAGGATAAATAATAAGGAAGCAGTTTGAAAATAATATCATTTTTAATTATGGCCACCAAGGCAATATCGAATATGTGTAGTTGGCTTTAATTTTCGGTATATCGCTTTTAAGTCTTCGCGTGCGGACAACGTATTTTTACTTTTTTGTCGTCTGTCACTGGAGCACGGGTCACGTAAAAATACATATATAGTAGATCTGTAGTAGATACCCGATAACCACCACAAATCTACTAAATACGCATAATTATATATATGTGTGACATTATATGCGTGTTGTTTGCGTTGCTATACCACGCTTTGCACTTTTTCTTTCCACAAGTTACAATTGGCGAGTGACTCGGTCTTTTGTTGCGTTATTTCGTCTTCAATCGAGTTCCTAGCTCCAGAACGTACATGTCCTGTTTTGTCAATTTGAAGCTTGGTTTATTATTGTTGAATATAAAATTGATAATAAATAATTCTATTTGTACTTGTCATGACAAAATATTTTTGAATACATTGTAAAATTTTAAAAATCGTTTATTTTTGTGATTTCCTAAAAATATTGGGGTTTTTTTTTGTTAAATAATCATACAGTATATATTAAAGTGTAAAATAAAAAACAGTTTCGTTCATAAAAACAAAGTAGTTTTCGATTTACTGTCATTTTTCTGAATAACTAAACTTACGTGCGATTTACGTAAAAACGCCAGCTGCACGCTTAATTTGGAGGTGAAGTATACCCGCATGCCAAGTGTTAAAAATTCATTCTATAGTGAGAATTAACAAAACAGACCTTTTTGGAAAAAAAATACAATTTTTAAGAAAGGTAGCTGTGTAATTAAATTATAACAAATGAGTCATAAAATCATACAAAAGTTTTAATTACCTGTATAATAATACTTATTCATCTGATAATTGATCTACAAACTAATTAAAATATACAAGTCCCATGATATTGTTACAAATAAAATTAATTGATTTTCAATTGATTGTTTTATAAATATATTGAAATCAATTAAAAAGTATCATTAGCAGTAATTTTATAAAAAATAATGAAATAGTTATCAAATTATTTAAAACTGTTCTGTAAATTTATTGAATATTAAAAAATTTATAAGAGATCTATTCAATCACATTTTCAGAATATACGACTACTTTAAATGTATGGGATCACTTAAATATTCAATCTATGCCTTAAAAGATCAGTGTATCATTTGTTTGGTAATGTTAAGTGATTAAAAGATCTAAATCATCTATATAATAATAGCCTAAGTTATCTGTCTATCTGTCCTCGAATTTATGAAGCGGTTGCACATGGAATGGATAAGAACATCCATACTGGATTCTTTATGAGTTAGGATTAGCAAATTTCAAAGCAAGTCTTTAAAATGTTCAAAACCCACCCCTTCCCCCTTTTTGAGCATATAATTTCATTATTTCAAGCAATATTTTCCCCGGTTAAGAGCAGGCTATTAAATTTATCAATTTATCACATAATAAAAATAGAATTTTTTTCTGGCATTATGACGTCATTTAATCTCATTTAATCCTTTCTTATTTTAAATTATTTAAATATCGTCTGTATTAGTTTATACAGCAAAGTTTTATCATTGTCATTGCATTGTCTTTCGCATTGTCATTGCATAAGTTTTATCATTGAACTTAGATATTACATAAATAACTTTATTTTATATTTGGCTTCAATAATAGATAAGGTACAAATGTGATAATTTTAAATTGAATCTTCGATTATTTTTTGTTGCAACAAAAATTTTATCACGGTTATTAACAACAAATTCTTTTCATAAAAGTATAAGAATCTATTTCATGGACTAATAAATATCTAGCATTTAAGTAATATATGTTTGAAAATTAAGAAGTTTGTTCATTTCTGTGTTTGTGTTTTATACATAACTATACAATTTGACAAAACGAATTCAATGTGATTCTAAACTGCATTGGCAGTATCGGGAGACTTTAGAGGAGTACGAAGATAAACAAATTATTGATCGTGTACCAGATAATTCACAGCTACAAAAGACTATATTTTTACCAGTCTCATAGGCTACTTTACAATTCTAGAAAACTTAAAATTTTAATAATCCCGTCATATGACGGGCTATATGCTAGTTACGAAATATTCAGGAAATAATTAAACATATCAAATTAATTTGAACCGAATATCATCTATTAAATGCCCTAACATCCGGATAAATATTCAGTATATTTACACGGAAATTCTTTTTCTTGGAAAATATAAATATATTTTTGTAGCAGATTGCTATGTATTACTTTATGTGATGGGAAACATTCTAACCAGAATAGTATTCATACAGTAACATATTGTATTATATATTGTATTGTACTGTATATGTATACTTATTGTATTGTTCATACATATTGTATTCATACTGTATGAATAACCAGAATTGTATTCATAGAGACAAGTGCTTTTGCAAACAATTGTAATGATTACTGATTGGGCTAGCTTCGAGAAATTAACTTAAAATTACTATTATATTTGAATCTCCACGTAAACCCAGTTCTTACGAATGACTGGGATAGTAAATAATATTGTATTGGATACGCAAAGAAGACAAAAGAGAGTTTAGTGGTTTGAAGTATTGATTTATAGTGCTTTAATTACATTGGTATACTATCTTATTTCGGTGTTATTGTTCGCTGGATAATATAATCTAATACGTGATACGTATGTTTATGTTTCAATGGTAAACTGCTGTAAGGTATTTTGCAGATAATTGTGTTGAAAAAGCAATCAGTAATGAACTACATTTCATTCTTCTATCACTATTATATTTGAATCTTCAATTAAAACCCAGTTGTTACGAAGAACTGGGATAGCAAATGATCTTGTATTGGATATGCAAATAAGACAAAGGAGAGTTTAGCGGTTTAAAGTATTGATTTTTAGTGCTTTAACTACATTGGTATACTATCTTATTTCGGTGTTATTGTTCGTTAGATAATATAATCTAATACGTGATACGTATGTTTATGTTTCAATACTGTAAGGTATTTCGCAGCTAATTGTGTTGTAAAAGCAATCGGTAAGGAATTACTTTTTATTTTTGTATCACTTCATGCATACCGACGAGTATATATTGATGAGTAGGCAAGGAAACTTTTAAATGGATAAATTTAAATATAATAAAGAAATGCAATTTATTACTGCGTTATTATCTGCAATTAAACACTAAAATGCCGGTGCAATTTAAGTTTCAGTGTCATTTTTTAGAAAATGTAAAGTACTTCGCCTTCTGTTTGGTAAGAATGACTTGGTTTGTAACTGTTCGTGTTTTTAGCGTAAATTTACTTTCAAATTTGTAATTTTGATGAGGGAATTATTTCTTTAAAAAATAATATAAGTTTCATCTTAGATGAGTATAGTCATTGAATGTTTGATAGTACACAAAGTACTTCTTTGTCTAATCATATACACTCACTTCCAAAAGTTAAGCACGAAGATGAAAATGCTAATTTCCGGAAACGAATCAGAATTGAAGAGTATGCAATTCGCTGCAGAGGTCGATGGAAGTATGCAAATATGTTAGTTAAGAGCCAATCGCGCTTTCTTGTCAAGAAATGTGCAAAAAGGTCAGTCATTTATCAGATGCCAAATTTATGAAGGGTTACAGAAGTATATTGTAAGGGCTAATAGAAGGTTTTTAAAACTTTCGTACAATTTGTTTTCAAGACAGTTTCTATGATTTCCAGAAGACGAATGGAAGATTCAGACGCTGTGGGGAGCATTGAAGCAGGATAGTCGATCACAGATGTTGCTCTTTTCTTCAGCGTTCATCACTCTGTAATTTTACGCTTATGGAAAAATTCCAAACCACACAGACAGTTGTCCAAAAGTCTGCAGCCGGTTGCCCAAGGGTTACAACCCCAGCAGAAGATTGATATATTGCTATTTTAGCCTAGCGCAATCGCAGAGCGACCTCCAAACGTGTGACATCTATGGTTACAGCGTCCATTGGTAAGATGATATCTGTCTACTGTACTAAGATTACATATGGATGGACTGTGTACCTATATCGAGTTTGTGTTTTTCTATCCTAATCAAGAGGGGCACGATAAAGTGGTCCCGGGAACATGTCAATTGAATTGTGCCTGAGTGGGGCAATATCATGTTTACTGATGAGATAAGATTTGCTCTGGAGCCAGATGACAAGCGTATAAGGATATGGCTTGAACAAGGAACACGCAATCCGATTTTTTTTTATATGTTATTTTCTCACACTATTGGTGCCGTCAGGATTATAATAATATACGTTCAGTGTTTAGACAAATTAAAACTACACATATAATACTTGATTAATATTTATACAATAAAAATGCAATACAAATGAATCATTTCATCTTGATTAGACTGCTCTCATAAATCCTAAAATAAAAAAAAAATAGTATTTATTCTATCTTCCAAAGATTCATCCACAAATATTTCTCTTTTGCAAACCACCTTGTCCGTAAAAAAAAATATAGACAAAAAAAAAAGTCCACTCCAGAACGCAGATATTCCCCAAATCACGGACAGTTTAAATCGAAGTCGCTCTGCATTCAAATCTTCATCACCTTCTAAGACACAAAACCGAATGTAACTTATTGTTACATTTTTCGGCAATGTATCAAAATCAATATTACACTTCAATATCTCTTAATAAATTCTCCATTAATTCCATTTTCTTTCATATCTAGTTTTTTATACAAAATTCAGAATTAAAATCAGTTTCGTGACATAATTCTTTTCAACTCATTTAGCAAACTCTGAAAAAAATGCTAATTTTCTGTCCATAACTCATATTTTACCTGCAAACAAATCATTCTAAAATGAAATATGTTCCTCTCAGAGTTAATAATACTAAATCTCTCTGTTGGAATATCTCCATGTAATCACTCTGTCACTTTGTTATAAAGAAGTGTTTTCGTGTATTAATTCATGCTTACTTTTACGAAGGCTCAAATAAAATTCCACATTCGACAAGTTTATTAGATCAGCATTTTCACTGCTTTCTTTTTTATGGCCACAATTCTTATTAATTTAGCTCATTCATACACCAGTAAGCCAATTAAAATTAGTTAGATAAAATTCATTTGCATGCGGATGAATTTTTTGTCACTTGTATGTGTTTGAGAGTATGTATTTTACGAAAGAAAAACTTCATCTATAAAATTGAAATCATTTTTTTTTAAAGACAAAATAAAAAACATTCTGGCAAAAAACGTTACACGAATGTTGAATATTGTCACTATTGTTTTTGTTAGCATGTTAGTAAGTAACATATGTGAGTAGAGTAACAGATGAAGGCTTTGAGTTAAAGAATCTAATGTTTTAAACATTTTTGCAAAAGAAGCTATTACTTTGTTAATTATTTCATTATTTTGTAGAAGAATATAAAGGAAATTTTAGCTAATTACATTTCATGTTTATCATTTATAATCACAAACACACATACAAAAACATAAAATACTCTGGGTCTGGTTAATGCAAATGGACAGTTTACCTTTCAAAAACAATTTTTTGACTCCTATATTATTCTTATTCAAACTTGGCGACCATCCTTTTGGAGCTCAACATCAGACAACGATGGCATAATAGGCATTTCCGGCTGTGAGCTCATCTTCTCTGTAATTTCAAACGTTCTCTCTGAATCTCTAGATCACAAGCATTTTATCATCTGCCTCATCACACACCTATCCGCATTATTAAATAGTTCACCATGAAGATCCCAAAATAACTCTCTAAACGTAATTTTAAAAGCCTGATATATATATATAATATATAAATATATATATATATATATTGTAACGGTGTGGATTAGCGGTGTATTGTCATCAAAGAACTTTGCTTTGAGAGGTGGACTTGTGTGGATACAAAAGGATTGTTTTTTCCTACACCACGATGTCTACACTGCTGTGCCCTATAGTAAAGGAACAATATGCCAGACAATACGGCACCTTCACTGACAGCCAAAAATATAATACCGGGAACGACAAAGGATTTGCCATATATGTATATTATATGTATATATATGCATATACATATATATAATATATTGTCACGAAGATTTGAATGAACACACCGTTTAACTTAACAGAACAATTTATTGAACCTAAATAGCAACTCGCAACTTTACAGGATCGAGAAGTTGCCTACAACTAGTGGGTATCAGCTTTTATACCCGAACAGAATATTCGAGAAATAACTAATTTACATATTAAAGAAAGATCTAGAATAATCAAGAACATAAGGAAACAATAAGCAACATTTTTAAATTAAAAATCCGTACTTTGGATAAACTGCCATGTCAAGCATCGAACCCATAATCTCCGGGTCTGGATCGCGTGCTTTGACCATTCGGCCACTGAGATGGTTGGCTAAGTTTCTTTATGCGGCAATATATATATATATATATATATATATATATATATATATATATATATATATATATATATATATATATATATATATATATATATATATATATATATATTGTCACGATGATTCGAATAAACACACCGTTTAACGTAACAGAAGAATTTATTGAAGCTAAGTAGCAACTCGCAACTTTACAAGACCGGGAAGTTGCCTACAACTAGTGGGTATCAGCTTTTATACCCGAACAGAATATTCGAGAAATAAATAATTTACATATTAAAGAAAGATCTAGAAAGTTCAAGAACATAAGGAAACAATAAATAACATTTTTAAATTAAAAATCCGTACTATGGATAAACAGCCACGGCAAGGATCGAACCCACAATCTTCGGGTCTGGATCGCGTGCTTTGACCATTCGGCCACTTAGCTCGTTGGCTAAGCTTCTTTATGCGGCATTGCCCCTTTCTCAAAAAGACAGCGTCTCGCTGCTATTTAGATCTGGAGCGTGTCAAAGGTCCCTTGTAAATTTCTTTTGACTTCTCTTCCGGAAGAACGACACCTGGATTTCGTCCATCTTCACTTTCGGTCTGCTTCGTCGGATCATGGTATGGCTTCATACGTAAAACATGGACAACGTCTTTTGGTTTTCTTTTTCGGGAGGCAGGATCGAAATCTTGCACTTCATAGGTAACGTCGGATAAACGGCGCAACACTTGATAGGGACCAAAATACCTCCTTAAGAGCTTCTCTGAAAGACCGACCTTTCGGACCGGGGTATAAACCCATACGAGGTCTCCAGGACTATAAAACACCATTCGGTGCTTCGAGTCATAACGTCGACGGTCTTTATCTTGCGCTCTCAGAGTATGAGTTCTAGCTAACTGTCTCGACTCTTCTGCTCTGGAAATGGTCTTGGCTATGTAATCGTTAGTTGCATCATCAGGGCAGAATGGAAACATCGTGTCCAGAGTCGTTTCGGCTTCACGTCCATGAACTAGGTAGAACGGGTGAATCCTGTTGTCTCCTGCTTAGCAGTGTTATAGGCGAACGTCACAAATGGTAGAATTTCGTCCCAGTTTTTCTGTTCGGTGTTAACATACATGGACAGCATATCGGCTACAGTTTTGTTAAGGCGCTCCGTCAAACCATTTGTCTGGGGATGATAGGCCGTCGTCATGCGATGATCGATATTACACAATTCGACGAGAGCGGAAACAAGTCTGGATTGAAAAACAGCACCACGATCTGTAATAATGACTCGAGGAGCTCCATGTTTTAGAAGAATCTCTTCGAGCAGGAACTTGGCTACTTCTTCGGCTTCAGCAGTTGGTAAAGCTTTAGTTATTGCATAGCGTGTACAATAATCGGTGCAAACTGCGATCCATTTATTACCATGGGCAGATTTAGGAAATCTCCCAAGCAGATCTATCCCAATTCGATGAAAAGGTGCGACAGCAGGAGGGATAGAAACCAAGCGTCCAGGTGGTACTTGAGGAACTGATTTTTTCCTTTGGCATTCTCGGCAGTGCATGACATATCTAACAACATTTCGGTACATCCCCGGCCAATAAAATCTTTTACGGATCCTGTCGTACGTTTTCGCAAAGCCAAGATGCCCTGCGTGCGTCGTGAAAATGCTTCAGTATGTCTGCTCTCAGATGTTTGGGAATGACGGGCAACCATGTCTTTCCATCTGGATCAAAATTCTTTCTGCACAGGACTCCGTCAATTAACTCAAATTTATTTTCGGTGGATGAGCCGATCTTCGGAAGGATCATTTTTGCTATGTCTGGATCTTTCTTCTGCTCGACAGCGAGGTCTATACTCGTGGTTACAGCTAAAACTTGATATTGCGTCTCAGTCTCTTCGTCTACTGGATTCCTCGAGAGAGCGTCGGCATCGTTATACTTCCTACCGGATTTGTATTTTACTGAAAAATTATGTTCTTGGAGTCGAAGAGCCCACCTTGCCAGTCTGCCTGAGGGATCCTTGAGATTCATAAGCCAGCACAATGAATGGTGATCTGTCACAACCGTAAAATGTCTTCCAAACAGGTATGGCCGGAATTTATTGATAGCCCATACGACGGCAAGGCATTCCCGTTCTGTAGTAGAATAATTTTTTTCGGCCTTTGTCAGGGTCCTAGAGGCGTACGCTATGACCTTTTCGACTCCATTCTGAATTTGAACCAGAACTGCTCCAATACCATATCCGCTGGCGTCTGTATGAATTTCTGTAGGGCATCTTTCGTCGAATATCCCCAATACTGGATCAGATGTAAGCGCCTTCTTCAGGTTGTCAAAAGACTTTACCTCTTTAGAACCCCAATGAAATTTCGCATCGCCTTTCAACAGCATCTGCAGGGGCTCGGCGAGATAGCAAAAGCCTTTAATGAACCTTCTGAAGTAGGAGCAAAGTCCAAGAAAGCTTCGTACGTCATGTAAGTTCTGCGGAGTAGGAAAATTGGTCACGGCTTTCACTTTGTCAGGATCTGGACGGACACCGCTACTGGATACGAGATGGCCTAGTATTTTTACTTCTTGAGCAGCAAAAAGGCACTTCTTGGGGTTAAGTATGAGTCCAGCTTCTTGAATGCATTTCAGAACTGTCCTTAACCGGATAAGGTGGTCTTCATAATTATCGGAGAAAACTACTATGTCGTCCAGGTAACATAGGCACATAGTCCATTTAAGATGGCGTAGCAAATTGTCCATCATTCTTTCAAAAGTCGCCGGTGCATTGCAAAGTCCAAACGGCATGACTTTAAATTCGTATAAACCTTCTGGAGTAATAAATGCCGTCTTTTCACGATCTGCTTCGTCCACTTCTATCTGCCAGTAACCAGATCGGAGATCCATGGAAGAAAAGAACTTTGCGCCTTTTAAACAGTCTAGAGTATCGTCAATACGGGGCAGAGGATAAACATCTTTCTTCGTGATTCTATTCAGTTTGCGATAGTCCACGCAAAAACGCCAGCTTCCATCTTTTTTCCTGATGAGTACGACGGGAGATGACCACGGACTCTCAGATGGCTGGACAATACCTTGATCAAGCATTTTCTGAACTTCTTCGCGAATTATGCGTCTTTCAGTCGGTGAAACTCGGTAAGCCCTTTGGTAGATTGGAGCATGGTCACCCGTATTGATCCTGTGTTTCACATTTGTCTTTGCGGCTGTCGACCTGTTGGCTTTTGTAAAAATTTCCGTAAAGGTTTGTAAGAGCTCGACTAATTTGCGTTTTCTTTCGCTGCTCAACTCAGGGGATATCATCATTGCATAATCTGTATTGGAATTCGTCGGCTCCTGCAGAGTACTAGTACTTTTTGTTGTTTCCGCAATCTCGCATATATGCCCTTCATCCAATAGCTCAGCTTCGCCTACGTACATTCCTTTAGGAATGACTTGATCTTTGGCTTGCATGTTGGCAATCCAAATTTCACTTCGTCCATTATGGTATGAGGATACCATAGATGGTATAGCAAGGTTTCTTTCGAGCAGCAAGTGTCTATTGCCGTCCACGATTACGCTTATGTTTCTTCCGACATCTAATCCTGATACTGCTATTCTTGTCACTGAACGTGGTTTAAGTTTGTAGTCCTTTGTGGCATACACCTTCCAAGCGTCTAGTGCTTTGGTTTCTTGGCCAGTATCTTCTAACAACAGTTCACTTCTGCCACAGTCTATCACAGCTTGAGAAGCTTCCAAAAAGTCCCATCCGAGGATTACGTCGTGACTACAATGCTGTAGGACGATGAATTCAACAGGCAGCTCTCGTCTATTTATAACGACACGCAGAACACATTTTCCCAGTGGCCTAACAAAATTGCCATTAGCGACTTTCAGCATAGTGTTCTTGGCGTCAGCAAACATAACTTTCTTTAAGGATCGACGAAACTTATCGGAGACGACAGAAAACGAGGCTCCAGAATCTACTAGAGCACGGATCGGCTGATTATTTACTAGAACATCGAGGTGGTTACCCGTCATCCTTGCGGCCGATGGAGGATTTTCATTACATGCGGCCTCACCTCCTCGAAAGGTCGCTCTACTTAGTTTTCCTCGTTTCGGCGGCTTGGAGATTGACCTGATCGACGATATGGCGACGGCGATCGGGAACGACGGGTTGGTGATCGGCCTCTAGTAGGACTAGCAAAAGAACGGCGTTCGGGGCTTGGTCGGCGAAACTCATCGTCAGCGTCATCGAAGTTCTGTCGGCGGGCTCGATACTCGTCAAATATAGCTTTCCTCTCACGGCAGTAGCGTACGACATGTCCAGGGCGTCCACAGTGGAAACACACTGGCCTGTTGTCAGTCGTTCTCCATAGGTCCGTTTTCCTGGGCTGCGGTGCTGATCTCTGGACAGGACTTCTGGGTTTTCTCGTCACAGCGGCTGCATACGTGGGACGTCGTTGGGCGTCTGCAGACTTTGCGACCACTGGCGCCAAAGCTCTTTCGACTTCGTCTTGGATGCTGGTCTGTAGCGGCTGGGAATAGGGGTCCGGAAACTCGTCGGCTTGATTAACTATTCTATTGACCTCTTCTCGTACAATCCTGCGGATAAGAGACACTAAATCTGATTCGTCCTCCACGGCTGCAACTGGTACGACGTTTGGTAGTCTCTCAAATCTTCGGCCAATTCTTTTTTGTCTCATTTCTTCAATGTAGTTGCACCACTTGATGAAGTCAGCTGTAGTCTTCACTTCTTTCATTAAGAGCACTTGGTACATATCTTCAGCAACTCCTTTCATTAAGTGAGATACTTTCTCGTCGTCGGACATTGAAGGATTGATTTCTTGACAAAGCCCTAATACACTCTGAATGTAGGACTGAGTACTCTCTCCTGCCCTTTGAGCTCTACATTTTAGTTGTTCTTCGGCCTTTTTTGTGTACTTGAGGCGATCGCCCAAAAGTTCATTTAAACCCCTCTTGAATGCGTCCCAGGAGTCCAAGGTATCTTCATTATTTATGTACCACTGTTTGGCCGTACCGTCTAGGAAAAAATAGACGTTTGCGAGACACATCATTTCATCCCATTTGTTGAACTTTGCCACTCGATCGTATTCTGCAAGCCATTTCCGAGGGTCATCTCCAGGCTCCCCACGGAAGGTTGAAGGGTTTCTTAGTTGCGGGTAGGTAGGAGTTACCACGACAGGCTTTGTATCTTCGGGCATTATCTGCTTCTTTCTTTTTTCTGGGTTGTAAAGGCCAAATTCCGGAGGTAATCCTCTTAAACGGAGACTTCTGCGAACACTGTCAGAATTATCCACAATGGCGAAATCGGTACCCGGCGCCTCCACCAAATTTGTCACGATGATTCGAATAAACACACCGTTTAACGTAACAGAAGAATTTATTGAAGCTAAGTAGCAACTCGCAACTTTACAAGACCGGGAAGTTGCCTACAACTAGTGGGTATCAGCTTTTATACCCGAACAGAATATTCGAGAAATAAATAATTTACATATTAAAGAAAGATCTAGAAAGTTCAAGAACATAAGGAAACATAAGGAAACAATAAATAACATTTTTAAATTAAAAATCCGTACTATGGATAAACAGCCACGGCAAGGATCGAACCCACAATCTTCGGGTCTGGATCGCGTGCTTTGACCATTCGGCCACTTAGCTCGTTGGCTAAGCTTCTTTATGCGGCAATATATATATATATATATGTATCTATATATATATATATATATATATATATATATATATAATATATAATAATATAATATATATATATATATATATACACATATATATTATATATATGTATATTTAATATATATATATATAATACACACATATATATGCATATATATATGTATATATTTATATGTATATATATAAAAAACATATTTATTAAATATATATATATATATAATATATATATAAATATATATATATATATATATATTATATATATATATATTTATATATTAAAAAATGTATGTATATATATATGTATCGTAAATATATATATATTATATAAATATTATATATATATTTATATAAATATATGTATGTATGTATAATATGTATGTATATATATAAATAATATATATATATGTATTTATATATTTATATTACATAAACATATTTATATATATATATATATATATATATATATATATATATATATATATAAATATATATATAAATATATATATATAAATATATATATATATGTATATAAATAGTATTATATATATAATATATATAATATATATGTATATATTATATATATATACATATATATATGTATATATAAATATGTATATTTATATATATATATACATACACACTATAAATACATATATTATATTTATATATAATATATATATATATGTATTTATATGTATATATACTATATATATATATATATTATATATATATATATATAATATATAAATATATATATATATATATATATATATAGTATATATATATATACATAAATATATACAAATATATATAAATATATATATATATATATATATAATATATATAAATATTTATACATATAAATATATACATATATATATATAATATGTATACAAATATACATATATATATATATATATATATACATAAAGGTCATATATGTATATGACCTTTAGCAAAACATTAACAGCAAATTTATTATGCTCGTAATGTATTGAAAAGTCTAAGTTATTCTATGCGAGAATATCCAATATGGAGAGATAACGCGCCAGAAAGAATAGAAATTTGAATAAAAAACAATACAAAAATTGGGTAACACACGCTATAATGCGTTTTTGGAACTCAATGTTACTCAACCGATATCTTATCTTTGAAGAAATTTTATCCTTTTTCTCGGCTATAAGTAACATTAAAACAAACTTTTTTGATTAAATGTGATTTAACTTTTTTTTTTACGGTGAGAGAAATGAAATCTAGAAAAGGCCTTTATCTAAATGAAGTTTTTCTTTCTTTTTTTTATAATTTCGACTACGCTGTTTTTTTTTTCAAAGTCCCCAACCTAACAAAACTACTTAAAAGGAATCATTAAAACCTTAAATCATTTCTTTTGTTCATTTTAATGGCTTATCCATAAATGGAACAACGTCTGAACTGCTCCATAATTAATTTAATGGAGATAATAACAAAATATAAATCTACTTCTCTGCGAGAGCTCATTATACATTGGAAGTGAAAAAAAAACTATTGGATTAAGAATTTTTTCCTCTTTTCCTCTTCTTAAAGTGGGTTATATTTCTTAGTAGTTAAGAAAATCTGTCATTTATATAATAAAAGTATTTCTCTAACGGTTATATGTAACGTTAATTTGGATCAAAATATTAATATATATCGTTAAATTTACATAGGATAATTGATATGGAGTTTAATGTATGTCCACTGGACTCTATGCAATCGATAATAGAGATATAAAAACTATTCTTTATTTATACAATAAAATAATCTGCTTTTGAAAAATTATTCAAAAAAAAAGGAAATTTAAAAAAGACAGTAGTTAAATGGTAAAATCAGAGTTCTTAAGCTATAAATCGAAATGTAGTTAAAACGTACTTTCTATTAGTGATTTTAATAAGTATTTTGAAATCACTGATCAATTGATGAGTAATTTTGAAACTTTAATCTCCCTTTTAAGGAAGGAAAGTTCTATAATATAACATAATTTTGTACTAATAGCAGCTATTTTTCTATAATTAGAACCTTTATGTAAAGCATACACATAAAATATTAACTATAATAAAGTCAAAGTTGTAAATATTATATTAATTTTTGTTTATCTTAAAAGTTAGTTTTTTAAATCTTGCATATTTATATGGTAAATGCAGAATTCTTAGGCTATAAATCGAAATGTAGTTAAAACGTACATTCTATTAGTGATTTCAATAAGTATTTTGAAATCACTGATCAATTGATAATTAGTTTTGAAATTTTAATCTCCCTTTTAAGGAATGAAAGTTCTATAAAATAACATAATTTCGTACTAATATAATCTATTTTTCAATAATTAGAACCCATATGTAAAGCATACACATAAAATATGAACTATAATAAAGTCAAAGTTGTAAATAGTATATTAATTTTTGTTTATCGAAA
>JAGEOH010001452.1:0-17500 GCA_032207245.1 Pardosa pseudoannulata
GACCAAAACCTAATTGGGAGTATAATAAAAACTATCTGATTTTCAACAGAAAATGTTTGTAAAGTGATTTACTATTAAGGCCGTATTTTATTTGTTTCTACAAATATAAATCCATATAAAGGGGAAAATAATTAAGTAGAAGAAAAAACATTAAATATGGAAATGTAGTTTTATGCTGTGAAACAAAAAATTTATATAATTTCGTAAGGAAATATTAAAAAACACATTTTAGTACCACGTAATAATAAATAAGTAATGTTCATTTTACAAATAATGTACCAAAACGTAATTGGATGTATAATGACTAGTAATAACTCATGGACAAAAACCATTACTTTGATTCAGGCAAAATTATTAATACAGTAACATTCATTAAATTGGCGAACTACTAACAAAAATGAGGATTTAAAATTGTGTTTTTTCCCTCATGTTTAAAACGAAATCATAAAATTGCACGCCATATATTAATTAGCTTTATTAACAACTTATCTTCTGTTTGCATCTGAAACTTGTGAAGCACGCATAAAGAAATATAAATTTTCAGCTTGCTTGATTTAAAATTGTTGCATGTGTAAAAGGCGTAGATAAATTCTTGTGTTTTACGAAACTCGATTTTAAACGATTTTGATGTTATTCCTTTCGGCTGTTAGAAACAACTGAAATATTTATTAAAAGACCGAAAGAGAATGTGATTTCAAAATTTGATTAAAATTACGTACCGATATCGATTTTCTTCACAAGATGGAAGTAAATACCCATACCAATGAAAATATTACGTTTAATTAGATGTAAGAGACTTATATTTGATAAGAATATACTATAATTATAATATTAGAATATACGATAATAATTTTGAAAAGAATATACTATAAAACACAGTTAAATGTCATTATATGTGATAGATTTAAAAGATCTCATGATCGTTTTTTGATATATATATATATATATATATATATATATATATATATATATATATATATATATATATATATATATATGTATATATATATATATATATATATATATATATATATATATATATATATATATATATATATTATATATATATATATATATATATATATATATATGTATATATATATATATATATATATATATATATATATATATATATATATATATATATATATGTTATATATATATATATATATATATATATATATATATATATATATATATATATATATATATATATATATATATATATATATATATATATATGTATATATATATATATATATATATATATATATATATATATATATATTATATATATATATATATATATATATATATATATATATATATATATATATATATATATATATATATATATATATATATATATATATATATATATATATATATATATATATATATATATATATATATATATATATATAATATATATATATATACATATATAATATATATATATATACATATATATATATATATATATATATATATATATATATATATATATATATATGTAATATATCAAAATTATTTAACTTTAATATTTCTTCAAAAGTCTAATCTCTCCAATTTTAATTCTTCTAAATCTCTTTCCCAGCCTCTAAATGGTTTGGTCAACGAAGTATTTTCCACTTAACATTCCTTTCTGTCATAAAACTGTAAACTTTCTGTCTATACAGCAATTTCCCAGGTGTTGGCGGAACATGTGTTCGTGTTTTGCTGATATTGCAGTTAATTCGCTTAGTAAGTTGTTTTTGTTGTGGGAAAATTCTTGTTGTCAGCGCTCTTGGATGTACTTGTGTGAGAGCAGAGTGAACTCTGTGGCTTTGGATTGTGTATTGTCCAGAAGGACAGATGTCCGTGTTGCCGCTCTGAAATAAAGTTTTAAATTAGACTTCTGAGTTCTCTTGAATATGAGACCCGACTGCATCTTTGTACTTTATGAATGCTAGCTGTTGAACTTTCTCCTTGTGAAGGAGTTTTATAAAAAATGGATTACATTTTAAGCCGGTAGGATTCTATCTGCGCTGAAAACCCAATGGATTTCGAATTCCATTACTATGGCAGAAAACTTTTTCTTGATGGAATTTACTTCGTGAACTTTTGCGAACTTTGTTTTTTACATCTGTGGATAATGTTTTAGGATTACGGTGCAACGATGACGGACAACGACACATCGGCGGAGATTTTTGAGGATAAAACGATGATTGATCAGCCGAAGGAAACTTCAATGATGAATAGTTTGATGACTAATAGTACAATGTGGACTTTACGGAAATTTGATCCTAATGGACCAGTGAATGTACAAAATTGGCTTAAGTATTTCGAGAAAAAAACAGCAGATTTAACGAATGAAGACCGTGTGAATATTATTTCGGATTATCTTGAGGGATCGGCCCTTGATGTTTTCATAGAAGAGGTCATCGAATTTACTGATTGGGACCAGATAAAATTAAAGTTTATTGAGCTGTTTGCTGAGAAGGAGTCAAGTAATTTATCCGACTTTACTGAGCTTAAATTTATTCACTGCAAAGATTTGAAGGACTACTTCAATAAAAAGCTAACTATCGGAAAACGACTCGAATTGTCAACAACAAATTTAATAGACGGACTCACTGATGGTTTACCAGAAAGAAAGAAAGAATTATTTCTAATGAGAGACATTTCTTCTACCACGGAATGGTTGAGATTAGCGCAGCGTGTGGTAAAGCCTTTTCCGCAGCGGGGAGAGATGCCGAGAGAGCCGATTCGACATGCCGGACAAGATATGCCTAACTCATACAGATATGGCCGGGGCAACTTTCGTCAAAACAGAGGTGGAGGAAATCGCCAGCCCTACGTGAACAACCATAGCTGAGAAAATTCAACGATTGGCCATTTGTTCTCAACTGAGATGGTTGTCAATGGGAAAAATGTGAGTGTATTATTAGATACAGGTTCAAGCATTAATATCATGCCAAAAAGAATTTCGGACAAACTGGATTATTATAATACTGATTTAAATGAAAATTTAAACAAAATTACGATAAACACGATAGCAGGTAAGATTAAGCCTTCTAAAATTATTAACATAGACTCTAAAATTGGTCAAATTTGTAATAATATCTCATTTTTCGTTATTGATTCTCCTCTTAATTATTGTATTTTAAACAGCGACAGTGTACAATTGTTTAACTTAAATTTAAATTTTGATGATTTTTGTGTGTACCAAAATAATGTAAATATTAGTAAAACTTTACCCGCAGAAAAATTTTATAGTAGTTACATATTTTTAACTTATGAAGATGATGAAAATGATATTGTGTATTCTCATGATGCTAATATTGGTAATTCTTGTACTAATTCTAATAATAGTTTTAAATGTGATGATCTATTGATTAACCATGAAAATTTTGAATTACATAATTTATTAAATGAGTATAGTAAAATATTTTCAAAAAATAAATATGATGTCCGATGCATCTGCATGGAAGCCCCTAGAATAGTACTAAATTCGGAGTTACCAATAGCGCTTAGACCCTACAGAGCGTCTCCAAAAGATAACTTAGAGATCGAAAAACAAATAAAGGAACTCCTGGAAAAAATATAATAAAGCCTTCTCATAGTCCTTATGCGTCACCAATTACTCTAGCTTACAAAAGAGATGAAAATTCTAAATCTAGACTTTGTGTAGATTATCGGAAGGTGAATGCCATTAGTAAACATGACTCAGAGCCTATTCCCCTTTTTGCAAATATTATTGATTCTTTGACGCAAGCTGAAATATTTTCGACATTTGATTTAGCAAGTGGCTATTGGCACATCAAATTAGATGAGAGAGACACCGAAAAATTAGCATTTACGTCTAATTTTCGATTATATGAATGGAATAGATTGCCTTTTGGATACCGGAATGCTCCGGCTATTTTTCAAAGGACTTTAAGACAAATTTTAAATAAGTATCAAATTAAATTCGCGCTGAACTATTTTGATGACATAATTATTTTTTCGAACTCTTTTGAGGAACATATAGAACACTTAAAGACTATATTCTCTATCTGTGAAAAAGAAAACATAAAATTAAAGTTCTCAAAGTGTCAATTCGCGCAAAGAAAAATTAAGTTTTTAGGATATGAAGTAGAAAAAGGTAAATACTCTCCCAGTGATGCAAACATACAGGTAATCAAAAAACTTCAACCACCTAGAAATGTCAAAGACTTACAGAGATTTTTGGGAAGCGTAAATGTTTACAATAAATTTATTCCAAATTATGCAAAACTACGCGCACCGCTAAATAAATTATTAAAGAAAGAAGTAAAGTTTGAATAGAACGAAGAATGCCAAAAAGCTTTTCAATATTTAGAAGATGCTCTTATTTCTAAACCCATTTTAACGATTTATAATCCTAATTACCCATGTCATATTTTTGTGGATGCTTCCGGTCAAGCGATTGGTTCAGTTATAAAACAATTACATCCTGATGGATCGCTATATCCCATTGCATATCATTCTAGAAAACTTAGACCTTATGAATTAAATTATGCTATAACAGAATTAGAATGCTTAGCTATAATTGATGCCATTGATAAATTTTATTGTTACTTACACGGGACTCAATTCACAATTTACACCGATCACGCATCTCTCGTTTGGCTAAAAAATATCAAAAATCCGACAGGTAGATTGTTCCGTTGGAGTTTGAAGTTATCAATGTACTCGTTTGATATAAAATTCAAAAAAGGTTCAACAAATTATGAAACAGATATGCTAACTAGAAACCCGATCTCCTACCATATGACTGTACGCGAACCACTTTTAACGTCGAAAGAGATAGAGCAACATCAAAATTTAGACAACGTTTAAGGTGTAAACTATAGAAAAATAATATTTGGACAGTTAAGAAACAAGGTTTAATCAAAATTGTAGTACCTTTCTCTTTAAGATTAAAACTATTGAAAAAAGCTCATAATGATTATGGACACCTAGGAGTCTCGGCAATGCTAAATTTAATATCTCCACAATATTATTGGATAGGTTTAACCAAAGATGTAAGCAACTTCGTGAAGCATTGTGAAGTATGTCAATTAAATGAGAAACCAAGACAACCCAGATTCGGCCTTTTACAAATGTTACCTCCTACGAGCGATCCTTTTGAAATTCTTGCCATAGACACTGTTGGTGGTTTAAACTATTATAATTCAACAAAAAAAATATCTGCACATTGTTATTGACCATGCCACTAGGTTTATTTGGACTTTCGCCTCAAAGAACGTTAACACCGATACCTATATTAACAGTTTAAGACAAATTTTTCGACGTCAAATGCCTAAGAAAATTTTGAGCGATAGGAATGCTGCTTTTACATCCTCCAAATTCAAATACTTTTTGAGTAATAATAATATTAAACAGCTTCTTACTACATCCCATAGGCCGCAAACGAATGGTAAAAATGAACGAGTAAATCAGACCTTAATAACTAGACTTAAACGTAAATTAAATTCATATCCTGGTAACATTTCGTGGACCAAATTATTACGTGAAGTAACTGAGGACTATAATGACACCCCTCACACTGTAACAAAATTTCCCCCTTCTTATTTAATGCATGGAAAATTACCATATCAAACCTTAATAGACAATCAGGAAATGTATCCTCCAATCGAAGAAGCTAGGAAAATTGCTAGACAGAGGACTATAAGAAATCATGAAATAAATAAAGAAAGATATGACACCCATTTCAAAGAACCTAAATTTAAAGTAGGTGATAAAGTAATACTAGAAATTTTCTCATATCCAAACACTCCAAAGCTGAATCCAGTGTTTACGGGGCCCTTTGTAATTCTAAAGCAACTTTCAAGTGTAAATTTTGAGATTAACAAACCCAATCCTCTTACTAAACAAGAAAGTGAAATAGTACATTCAACTAGACTAAGACATTTTAATCCTGCAGAAAATTTTAAATTAAATGTTAGAAAAACTAAAATTCCAATTTGTAATCAAAATTATCCCAAGACAGAGAAAATAAATAATACCAAGAACGACGGAATTACAGTTATTAAAATTCGATAGCACGAGAGAATGAAAAACTTTCAGTCCAACGAATGGAGTGTCTGTGACCTTGATCAATAGAGAAATTGGAAAGCGAAAAAGCACTTGCACATTGTAAATTTTGATTGTGACCTCTAAATTATCATGACGTGGCAGTTTCGGTTCGACCTGAATTACAGGAGTTTTTAAAATGCTTTCATGTGATGTTCGGACGTAAAATGTAAGAGTTGTTTTGACTGTACAATTATGAACGGGATTTTTACAGTAGTAAACAGATGTGCCGACACTCGTGAATTGAATTGTTGTTTTGATACTTTTGCTGAGTGTGTTTTGGGATTACGGGTTTGATTTGAAGGACTGCTCTGATGATTACGAACTTGACGATTCTAGATATCTGTGCTTTTATATTTTATTATAGTATTCACTTTTTATATTTAGCCAATTTGCAATTCATCGTTTTTGAGTTTTGCTTGTTATTAATTGCAGTGAATCTAAAAAATAATCAGTTTAAAATATTTTTATAACCTTCATATTTTACTATTATTTCTAAACATATGTTTTTTGAGAATCTTGATAATATAAATTTTGGACATAGTAACTTTGAGATCCTGCTTTCTAAAAGTGAATTGCAAAAATTATTTGATTTAAAGTGTTCAAGTATGTTATATTTTTACATTTTTATATTCGTAATTTCTCATAATAACTATAAATGTGTTTTTTATTCTCTGAATTCATGGTGTGTTATTTCAAAAATAGTAAGTGAATGTTTACAATACAAGGAATATCTAATTTGATTAATTAGGAGAATTTTCATAGAATAGGTAATGTTTTCATTTTAAGTATGAAAATTTGATTGAAGTTTAAGAGATAATGCAGTTTTACGTCTAAATTCCTAATGTGAATTAAATACAGGATAGTTAAAACTTACAAACGAACAATGTTTTGAAGAGTAGTTCAGTTTGATTTTCAGTGCGGAATTAAATTTTTTTTTCTAATATTTAACTCCGGAGAGACTCTCTGCAAAGTCAAGGGATAACTTAGGCGAATCCTTTGTCGTTTTTGCTCTTCAGCTTCCTCTAGGTCATGAACGGTCATTCCGTCATCGCCTTCGAGGCAAGCCCCTTCCACTCTTCGAGATATTTTTGAAGTTCAATCTGATTATTTTGTTTCGGGTTTTTCACACTGAAGATGAGTAACGTTTGTAGCTGATCAAGATGTGGGAAACTGTTACCCACATACCTCTGATCTTTGGTAGAGAAAAAAGAAATAAAAGGTTTCAAAATGTTGTTCACAAATGTCATAACGTTGGAGAGCCCTGTCACAAAAACAATAGGTAGTCGCCTCCCACAGAGGGATGAACCTTTTGTCGTTTTGTGTGAGCACCCTCGGGGTCACTAACAATTTTTCATGTTGGTCACCACAGAGGACAGCCATTTTCCTTCTCCAAAGTTTATTTCAGTAAAATTTTAATAAAGCATAATTTGAACGTTTTAGTTAAGTTTTGCTTAGGAAAAATATTGAATTTCATAATGATAAACTTTCTTAAATACTTGTTTACTGTAAACCTTCATTTGCGTGTATTATTTTGTTTCTGTTTATATTCATTGCATATTATCTTTTCATTGTTTAGTTGTTTATATATTGATTCTGTATAGAGATTTTTTGATGGTGCAAGAGAGTCAGAGGAACGGTATAACTTGATAGTTTTAAATTTTGATGTGATTGTGTGGAATTACTTATGATGAGTTACAGACCAAGCTTCTGACTCTGTAGCCCTGATGTCTCCAATTCTGACACTCTAGAAAGACAGTTTTGACTCTTCTACACTAAATTTATTCGTTTAATGTTACAATTTCTTGTAAAAAATTTTAATAATCATATATTTGAACTATTATAAGTTGTGAAAATGTCACCCATCAGCGAGACGATTTTCTCTTTTTTCGGGGGGGATTTGTAATATATCAAAATTATTAAACTTTAATATTTCTTCAAAAGCCTCCTCTCTCCAATTTTAATTCATTTAAATATCTTTACCAGCCTCTAAATGGTTTAATCAACGGAGTATTTTCCACTTAACATTCCTTTCTGTCCTAAAACTGTAAACTTCCTGTCTTTGCAGCAGTTTCCCAGGTGTTGGCGGAACATGTTTTCGCGTTTTGCTGATATTGCAGTTAATTCGCCTATTAAGCTGTTTTTGTTGTGGGAAAATTCTTGTTGTCAGCGCTCTTGGGTGTACTGTGTCAGAGCAGAGTGAACTCTGTGACTTTTGATTGTATATTGTCGAGAAGGGTAGATGTGCGGTGTTGCCGCTCTGAAATAAAGTTTTAAAATTAGACGTCTGGGTTCTCTTAAATATGAAGCCCGACTTCATTCTCATTACTTATAGCTGTTGAGCTTTCTCCTTGTGAAGGAGTGATATAAAAAATGGATTACATATATATATATCTTTGTGTGCGTGTGTGTGTGTGTGTAATGAGGCGGATTTCACGATGGTTGGTTGTAGTCATGGTCATAAAAATGACACCGTTTCAGCTAAAAACCTTTATTAAGATAACGTTAAAGGACGGACTCCAACTTCATCGTAGGGACAGGACAAACGGAAGGGTCGGTTAGCATGAAGTTCTATGTACAAGACCCGTAACACCTGAATCGACATCTGTGAGAAAATATCTCCTCTACGACAGCGTGCATCTCCTTTTTGTTTGGAAATTTCCTAAATGGTCCTCTCGGGCCATGTAGAATTATAATCGGTTAGACCTCTTCTCCGAGGGCGTAAACGGTAGCCCCAGGGGACCATTTAGGTGAGGGGTTAAAAACGGGAATGCAAACTGACGAGGGAATATTTTGCCCTTGTTTAAGTTTGAAAACCCCTGAGAATTTTCTTTACATATATATATATATATATATATATATATATATATATATATATATATATATATATATATATATATATATATATATATATGCCCAACGGTAGAGCGCTGCTTTTTGAATCTGGCATTTTGAAGGTTCAAATTCCACTGCTGGCATGGATGCCCGTAGCCTTTCGGAGTCGGCTACAAGCAGTTGATCCAAATCTCATTAGCCGAATCTCATTAGTGTACATAACAATAGATCGTAGCTCTCAAAATCAAACTAATCCCATATATATATATATCCCCTATATAATAATAGCCTAAGGTGTCTGTCGGCAAATTTTTGAAGCGGTTGTATCTGGAACGGATACAGGCATCCATATTGAATTTTTTATGAGTTAGGGTTAGCAAAATTCAAAGCGAGTTCAAAATCTAAGCCATCCCCCCTTTTTTAGCGTTTAATACTATTATTTCAAGCCTTATTCTCCCCCCGTTAAAAGCAGGCGATTAAATTTATCATTTTCGATGCCATTCATATATACCAACAAATAATCACTGTCCCGTTTGGATTTCGAAATCAGAAGTGTGATACTGAAGAATGTTCTCAATGGCGTTAATTAATTGCTCAAAACAGAGGCCCTTTATTATAAAACACTTTTTATTATATTTACGTATGCGAGATCTTTAAATGCACAGAAAATGTCACATAGAAGAATTTATGGCGTAAATAATATTAACATATTAAAGCACAAAAGCAACTCAAGAGCCATTTTTCTCGCATACGAAAGAACAGCCATGTTTTCACTAAACAAAATCGTTCGTTGCCACTCGCAACTTACAGAGAAAAAATAAAATAAAAAAGATAATATGTGGGTAGAACATCAATTTTAACAGACGATTTGACATTCTCCCACCTAAGTTAACTTTTATCTTAAAATTTAACTCACAACTAACTACACAACAATAACAATAACATAATAGTAACAGTTCACAAGTCTACTCCCCTATATAATAATAGCCTAAGTTATCTGTCCGTCTGTCCACGAATTTTTGAAGCGGTTGGACCTGGAATGGAAATAGACTCCATATTGAATTCTTAATGAGTTAGGGTTAGCAAAATTTAAAGCGAGTAAAGTTTATTTTCTCCTTAACTATTGATCTGATTCTAAAATAAATTGGTATAAATAAGCTTCATATCACAGCAAAAATATTGAAATTCAATCCTTCCCCCCTTTTCGAGAGTTTAATGCTATTATTTCAAGCCCCATTTTCCCCCGATTAAGAGCAGGCGATTAAATTTATCAATTTATTATAGAATAAATAGATGAAAAAAACATTTTTCTATCATTATGACGTCATTCCTGTAACCATCTCATTTAATCATTTTTTATTTTAAATTATTTAAATATCGTCTGCATTATTTTCACACGTTTTATCACTGAACTTATATATTACGTAATTAATTTTCTTTTATATTTCTCTTAAATAATAGATTAGGTACGTATGTAGATAATTTAAAATTCAATCAACGATTATTTTTTGCTTCAAGATAGTTCTCTTGAAGCCAAAAAAAGAAAAACCATTTTTTTTACCTGCCTCATAGGGTAGTTTACAATTCTGGAAAATTAATAATTTTACTGATCCCGTCATATGACGGGCTATATGCTAGTATATATATATATATATATATATATATATATATATATATATATATGCATATATATGTGTATAAACATATGTAATATACCCATATATGTACACACCTTTGATATGTAAGTGTATATATATACATATATATACATATATATATACATATATATATATACATATATATATATGTATATGCATATGAGTATAAATATATGTAATATACCCATATATGTATACACATATGCATGTGCATGTAGGTATGTATATATATATATATATATATATATATATATATATATATATATATATATATATATATATATATATATATATATATATATATATATATATATATATATGAGCCTATGAAGTCAATAATTTTCTTTTCTATTTGGCTTAAATATTAGATTAGGTACATATGTGATCATTTTAAATTGTATCATCGGTATTGACAACAAATTCTGTCTACCTTCAGGGTGTAGTGGAAACGATAATTTCGTTCCTTTACTTCCATTCATTACTGTGGGAAGAAAAAAATTGGGAAGAAATTAACGATCATTTCGACGTAGCTAAAAAAACTTTGAATTATCTTTGTAAATGAATTTAACGTGATTCTAAACTGAAATCACAGTATCGGGAGACTTTAGAGGGGTATGAAGATAAACAAGTTATAGAGAGTGTACCAGATAATTTTCAGCCAAAAACCAAACCAGCTTTTTAACTGCCTCATAGGGTACTTTACAATTCTGGAAAATCAAAAATTTTACTGATCCCGTCATTAGACGGGCTATATGCTAGTAAAATGATTAAAAATGTATCAGTTTATTAAATTACGAAATAAAAAATATTGTAAACTCATTTTAAATCTATGTAATTTATGGTAAAGTTTTTATACGGATTAATTTATACAATCATTTAAAAAATAAATTTATTTATAGGAGTAATTAATATTTAATTAATTTATATTATTATTTATACAAGCGCCATCTGTCGACGGTATTCTGAATTATGAATCAACCTTCGGCTAATTTTTACAATTAAGGCAGGATTTGACAAATTTGACAAACAATTCTGGAAAATGAAATATTTTACTGATCCCGTCAAATGTATGATAGTATACATATATTTATACATTATCTGGATATTTATAACAACACATTACTATTATTGACTAAATAACGAGGGAATAGTGTTATAACTTTATATACTTACATTGACTTAGCTAAAAAAACTTTGAATTATCTTTCTAAATGAATTGAACTTGATTGTACACTGCCTTCACAATATCGGGAGGTTTTATAGGAGTATTAAGATAAACAAAATATTGAGCATGTACCAGATAATTGTAAACTCATTTTAATTTATGTAATTTATGGTAAAGTTTTTATACGGATTAATCTATACAAATAATTAAAAAATAAATTTATTAATATGGATTAATTAATATTTAATTAATTTCTATTATTATTTATACAAGCGCCATCTGTCGACGGTATTCTGAATTATGAAGGAAATTTTCGGCGATTTTTTACATTTAAGGCAGGATTTGACAAAATAAAATGCATAACTACCTTGTAACTAGCAAAATATATAATTAATAAAAAAAATATAGTCAAATTCGGTTAGTTATTATATACCGTAGTTAGTAACAAAATATAATTAATTATATAAAGTAGAATTAATTGACTTGTAACAATATAGTATGCTTAACTGAGTTGTAACTAGCTAAAGTGTCTTTGAAGCTTGGAGAGGCTTAAATTTGTCGCCTGCTACTTCTCGAGGCAAAAAAAGAGCCTAGGCGGCCAGCGACTGCTTAAGGCGGCAAAATTTAGAAACGGCAAAACCGCCGAAATGATTGCAAAAAATACATAAAGGTGCTTAACATGAAATACAGCTAAAAATTATTTAAAAGCGACGAAAAAACCTCAATTACTTGAAAAATAAAAGTGAAAATGCAGTTGAGGGTGCTTTTATATTCTATTGGCGATATTTTTGGACGAAAATAATGCCAGCATGCCTTGGAGATAAACATCCTTAAGAGAAATAAAAATGCAATAAACAGTATAAACTTTCAGTTTTTAAAATACTGAACTGGAAAGTATAACACTTTATAGATAAAATGTATACACAGATTGTACTAGATTCTTAAAATTAACACTTTTAAAATAACATCAATTAAAAAAAAATCCACAAATATGCGTTAGTATTATTGTCATTTTTCTGGTTCACAGAGGCCTTCTATTGAAGATTGGTATGGAACGTTATTAATTGTACTGTTTTGCTGTACCAAAGCCAAAAAGAGAGGTCCCTACTGCTTAGGGCCGATTAAGAACGACCGATGGGATTGTAAAACACAAGGGAACAGATATTATTTGCAATTAAAAAAATTGAAATTTGAAAAAAATTCAATTAAAATGGGAAATCGTCCTAAGAACATAAAAAGCAAAAGATTTCAAGTCTAAAAGCCAATTTCGAACAGCTACGAGCATCCATGCCTCCAGTGGGATTCCAAACCACGACCTCCGGTACCGAAGAGCAGCACCCTACTCATTCCCTCATTGAAACGAGTAAGATTTAGGAAAGATTACTAGCCTAAATGGCTGTAAATGATTAGTAACTTTTGGAGTTGGTTGTATCATTTTTGGAGACTGTACCGGCAGCGCCGTCAAAATGGAAAAGTATCTTTATCCTCTCAATGTGCGGCCATACTACTCGCTCGTTTTTTAAACTCATTAGGAAATTCGGTCTGCATTTCGAATATCTGGTTACCAGTACGTGGACTGGAATCATGCAACGAATATTCAACAGAGTGGAGTCGCTAGAAGAAGCATTGCCTCGAGTGAAGCACCCTGTATATATATATATATATATATATATATATATATATATATATATATATATATATATATATATATATATATATATATATATATATATATATATATATATATATATATATATATATATTTAGTATATATATAGATATGTATGTATATGCATATATATGTATATATATATGTATATATATATATATATATATGCATATATATGTATATATATATGCATATATATGTATATATATGTATATATATGCATATATATGTTATATATATATATATGCATATATATGTATATATATATGTATATATATATATATATATATGTATATATATATGTATATATATATATATATATATATATATATATATATATATATATATATATATACATGTATATATATGCATATATATATATATATATATATATATATATATATGTATCTATTTATATTTATGTATATATATGTATATATATGTATATATATATATGTATATATGTGTGTATATATATATATATACATATATATAATATATATATGCATATATGAGCCAATTTCTTTGAAATGGGTAAGTGTACTTTATTTTATATGGAGATATTTAAGTTTTTGTACTTGAATAATTTAAAAAATATGGATATATGTTATTACACTAGTTTTATATTTTTATATAAATCTAGCAATTTTACATAAAACTTGTTTTTATTTAAAGTCCATAGCAAATTGTATTCATTTTAATCATTAATTAATTTTTTTTTCAAAATAGATTGCTTTGTTTAGTTCGTGTGTGTATCGGATATTGTTACAAAACAACAGTTAACCACTGTTAAGGTTCCGTAGGAAACAATGATAGTAAACAGTTGTGGACATTTGGACTACCGGCATTTTTGTTCTAACAATGCTGGCGGGGAGACATTCTTGCCAATTTCAGTCTATTAATTGACCCTCTCAAAGTTTGTCGGCCATGTCAAATTTTGGGCGTTTTTCCGTGTCTGCCGGTTGTCTTAGTGCCGGGGACATGCGTTTGGTTCTGGGGGAGGAATCGTGTCATGGAAGAGTAAGTCTTCGAAGGCATTTTCACTTATTTATAAGTTTTACATCTCTTTTTTAAAAATGTTAATTTGACGTGCGATATCTCCGCTGTTTCTAGTATATGACACGTAAAACTTTCACTGACTAACCTGGACAGCAATGTCCCGTAATCGACAAGGGGAAAAAAATCAGAATTTGCATGCCACGGTAGAGGATAAATTTGTCGACATAGCTACGATATAGGTTGGGTAAAAAGAAATCCATCATTTTTTTCGGTAAATAGTGTAGTGATCGATATCGCGTAAAATGTCGATCAAACAATTTCAATTTTATACTCGTTGTCAAGGTGACATTTCACACTAAAATTTTTTTTATCGTTTTTCGTTTGGTCCATTCAGTTGTGAGTTACAAAGTGTTAAAAATGGAAGTCAACAAAGAGAAAATTCGGTACATTTTACAGTTTTTCTTTCATAAAGGCAAAAATGCCATCCAGGAGGATGAAATTGTGAATGGTGTTTATGGTGCTGATACTGTAACAAGTAATTGCTTGCAATTTTGGTTTCGTCGATTCCGTTCAGGCATTTTTTATGTTAAAGATGCACCTCGCACAGGCAGGCCCGTCGTCGAAAATGTCGATAAAATCATAGAAATAATCGACGCTGATCGGCATTTTAGTAGTCGTAGCATCATCCAGGAGCTAAAGATCGACCATAAAAGAATTTAAAACCATTTGTGCAAAGTTGGATTCAGAAAGAAGCTTGATGTTTGGATACCACGCCAATTAACACCAAAAAACATGATGGATTAAATTTCCGTCTACGAAGCCTTGGCCAAACGGAACGAAACCGACCCATTTCTTAAACGGATTGTGACTGGGTCAAATACGACAATATTGTGAGAAAACTATCGTGGTCAAAGCGCTGTAAAGCAGATCAAACGGTGGCCAAACCAGGACTAATGGAGAGGAAGGTTCTACTGTGTATTTGGTGGGACAGGAATGGAATAATTTATTATGAGTTGCTTCTGTGTGACCCAAACACTAAATTCAAATCTCCAATGTCAACAACTGGACCTTTTGAAGCTAGTGATTGATAAGAAACGGCCAGAAATGTCCAATAGAAGAGGTGTTGTGATACGCTGGTCCGCGGGTGGAAGGAGAGTTGCGCGCCCAAGGTGGGCCAACTCGTTAATAACAGGTGGTCATAATGTTTTGGCCCATTAGTGTGTGTGTATATATGTATATATATATATATATATATATATATATATATATATATATATATATATATATATATATATATATATATATATATATTTCAAATCATGGACATATATTTTTTTCTATTGTTAAATGCCCGTTTCCCCGGACTTATTGTGAACATAAGGAATGTTCTGATTCGAATGTACAGTTCACAGATTATATGAATGCATTTCATTCATTCATTTTTTTTTCTTCTCTTTTAGTGCTCTTCCGTGCCACCTTCCTTTCGTCCGGTAAGTCCCTTTTCTGTCTAACTTTGTGTGTTTGCGTGTTATTTGATGGTCATGTATTGCGATATATATATACGTACATGTATGTAGATGTGTGTGCGTGCATTTGTACGTACAACGTATGTATGCTTACCTCTTCGACGTGGGGATATTTTTCCGATACTTTGCACAGCAAAGAACATTTTTAATCGACTGAATCATTTCAGAACAAAAGTATCAATGAAAATGTAATGCTAAAAAATTTTGTGACAAGATTTCGCAGAAATTTTGGCACAGTTTCTCTAATGCAAATAAACAAAATATTGAAATAATATTATATATATATATATATATATATATATATATATATATATATATATATACATATATATGTATACTTATATATATTCATTTCCATACATATGTACATATATATTTTTATACAATAGATGTTTCGATCTGTGAACATTGCTTTTTCATTTCAGGCGTCTCGTCTTGGTGCAGTTGTACCACCTGTTGTTCAGGAAGTTCCCCCTGTCCTGGTGGAGGTAAGTATTCAAAAGAATAGAATTTTTCGTATAGCTTTTCCGTTACCCTTCCGTATGTAACGGAAGCTCATACATACCTCTAATAGTCTCTCTACATACCTCTAGTAGATTTAAATTAAGGGTCACTTTAAATATATATACATCTATCTATTTATACATGATTGGCCTAAGACAAAAAAGTTCCGAAATGAATAATAATTTTTTTTTTCATTTTTTAAAATGTAATCATTTAAGAAGTCACTTTCTAAACAGTTTTTTAACAACAGCACTTTCTGATAAGCTGTTGGCATTCCTTACATTAGTTCGTATCCCACTGTGGCACGAATTTTCGTAGCCGTTTTAAGCAGTAGGTCGAGGTATCCTTAGCCTCATTCAAAAAAAAAAAAAAAAAAAAAAAAAAAAAAAAAAAAAAAAAAAAAAAAAAAAAAAAAAAAAAAGGCAGACCTTATCTCTCCAAAACGACCGTGTTCGAATCAAATTCGAATCCCAACCCTCCTTTTGATGAAATGTGGAGAGCTACAGGAGAATATCATGTACCATGGGCATCAACCAATAATATAACTCTTTACAAAGACAAACGCTCTACTCTGATTGAACGAAATATTTCTAAACGACCCCTTTCGTTCTTTTTCAGGAGGTTGCGTCGTTTGCGTCATCGGTTCCGGACGTCCAGGAAGAGGAGCGCATCTTGGCACGGTATGGAACAAAAGACGATTCTATCTCTTCGTGTTTACACGTTTTAAAACTATATCTGTGATATATATATCTGCGTGCGTGCGTGTATGCGTGTGTGTGTGTAAAGTTAGGAAATCACTTACGCGTCGGGTGTCTCCTTGGATGTGTGTGTGTAAGTATCGGGTAGCGATTTGGAGCATGCGCAATAACGAAGTGTGTTTCTTTCTTTTGCCGACAGGGATCGTGCTGAGATAGCGTTCATGCTGGACGTCATCGTAACTGCAGTGGAAACAAGTCTGGAGGGGACCACGGGAGGCCCTGTCACTCAGCGGTAAGACCCCAAACATTTCCTTTACTTTACCAAATACACGAGCAGAAGATACAAGTACAATACACAAGCAAAAACA
>JAGEOH010001453.1:0-20000 GCA_032207245.1 Pardosa pseudoannulata
GAAATACTTGGCCGAATGGTTAGGGTGCTGGCCTTCGATACCGGAGTTCATGGGTTTGAATCCCATTGTGTCATGGATGTTCGTAGCTGTTCGGAAACGGCTGTAAATGGGAGGCCCCGGTCTTATTAACACGCGTGTTGCAAAAAGTAGATCGCAGCACTTGAAACCAAACTAAAGAACTTCGGAAAAACTTGATCCGAGCTTTCGAGCCATTACAATCTTCCCTCTATCGAATTCGCTGACATCCGCAGCCTTTCCCATCGCACACAGAAGTAAGTGGAAAAGGATCCTTCAGACTCTCCAACAATAGCTAAATACCACTTCCACGTGATCATGTACCATCCACGCCATCCACTCGAGTTCAATGCATAATGTAGAGGTGATCGTAATGTTTTGGCTCTTGAGTGTATAAATACTGTGTGGAATCGATGACAAGCAGGGTTCTGCAAGTTTTGGGAGCTAAATGCGATCCTATATGTTATTAATAAGGTAGTCATAAAGTAATGCTTGTTCCGTATACGCATGCATACATACATATCCCGTTCGTATTGAAGTCTATTGAGTAGACATGTTTCTCTGACAAGAGCAGAGCTTTTAATGATAGACAAAAACAATCTTCTGCTACAAAATTTTGCCTTACAGCGACAGATTTACAGATATTCCCGTGAGATTACAGCATTATTAACAGTCAGAAAGGAACTTAGATGAAATGAATCATTTCATTGAGACAGCTAGAAAATGTGGAAAGTGGAGAGATAATTATTTTAGTGTAAGCTTTGGGAGACCGGTTTGAATTATTTTAAGCATGAAACGCACCATTAAATAAGATATTAAATGGCTGGGAAAATAGATATGAAAGGTAGAAAATGCAAAAAGAAGAATTTGAGAGATATTTTAAATGAAATCATTTCGATATGTTACATACAAACACACACAGTTAAATCCATTTAAGTTTCCCTTTGGTTCAAGAAATTACAGCTTCTTAAATGGAGAAATCAGGTAAAATATATATGCATACAGTTGTTTCTTTGCCCCAGTTTATTTAAAGTTTAAAAAAACTTTATTTTTGAATATGTTTATATTTTTCCTCTTTTAGCCCTTTTATTAATTACTTTAGACATTTACTATTTCGTTTAGTAATTCCCCTGTTAAGCTTTTGAGCACGAAGCTCAACTCTTTTGTAACCTGTAATGAAGGTTAAGTGGGAATTGTTTTAAACTCAATATATAAAATTTTATTTGATAATCCTAATATAAGAATGTTTAAAATATTGTTTGATTTCATGTGTTATCTAGAAAGCTCACAGCAGAAAACTAGCAAAAAATATTATTAAAACTTATAAAGTAAATATGATTAATGAATTTTCGAAAATTTATGAATGCTTAAAATATCTGCATGTTTTTAAGCTATATAGAAAATGTTAAAATAGATCTAAAATATGTTTACCAATATTACCTTGTAATTGTGGCACTGAAACTTGAATTTCTAAAATCAATGTCAATAGAGATAGCACAACCAAATCGTTTTTTAGGGTACTGGTAATGTACAATTTTGTATATGTATTCATGAGCGAAGAGTTTTTGGTAACTAATTCATATCGTTTTACTGCATGGTAACCTCTAATATGCTAGAGAAGATGAGAATCAACAAAATATTTAAAAATATTAGCATCATAAACAGTTGTTACTTATTCCTCAGTGCTGAAGAAAAGCTTATTACCAGATCTAATAGACATATTGCAATATGGGACTGGTCAAACACTAAGAATGATATGCTGTTTTGCTTTATCAAGGAACTATGAAGGCTAAATTTTAACTAAACTTTAAGTGGGTCCCTAAAATTTTTAATCAGAAAAAAAAAGCAGAAGAGGAGAGAAAGAGCACATCACTACCTCTGCCTAGTGAGCTAGACATATTTTAATAAAAAAAATTTAATTACAAAAATCTAAGTATTATAATGTCCCTTTTCATTACTTTAGTATTAAAACTAGGGGAAGCGAATTATACCAAAACTGTAGAATGTGCCATATAGTTTGAAAAATGTTCTGGGTGTTCACTTATCAAAATGAAGTTTTTGTATGTTGCTTTTTGACAAAATAAGTTTATTCTAAATACAACGATAGGACATACTAAAAATTATTAATTTCCTTAAAATATTCTAATTAAATTTGCATAATATTTTTATCAAGAGATATTTGTAATCATGGCTTTGATAGTACTTTGGCTTTGTCTTTTAATACAGCATTCAAAGTCTGATAGAGTTGTAAATTTAAAAAAAAAAAAAGAATTTTTTATTATTGGTGCATATTTAATTTCTTTAATAATAATAATCTAATAAAGATACAAAATAATTGGTTCTTTTGAAAAAAAAAGTTATTTCCTAAAACTAGTTGTCATGACAATTTATACCAGCATTTAACATATGTAATTTGTACACATTTTCTTTCTGCTCCTATCAAGTAAATCATATGTCTGTATATCAGACAGGTTTTATGCGAACATTTTTTTATTGGTATTCTGTTAATACTATATAAGAATTTTGTTGCTTTTTTCTTACTACCAGTCGAAGCATAAATCTCAGGATAAAATAACTGAAAAAGAAAATTGCTCTACTATTTAACTTCTTTTACTTTTCTTCTTATAGTGCTTTTCTTTTCACTTTTTTCATGTTTATAGTATAATGTACTACTATAAAAATTAGTTTGTTTCGTGATTTAGCATGCCATTTTGCATAGTTTTTTCGTTTTATTGCTGGAGAACATAACTGATTTCTTAATCATTAAAGGTGTTGTTGTCTTTGTTTAGGAAGAGTCAAAAAAGTTAAAAGTCATTTTCAGATAAGGGATTCAGAATCTTGCATATGAGCAACATTTAAGAAAGTTGAACTTTACTTTTTCTTACAAGACCACACTTCAATACAAGAGATTTTTTTTCATTTTAATAGGTGAGCAGATATTTTTTCAGTTACTATCTCTTAAAATCTATTGGCAAATGTTGTAAAGTTTTTTGTTATTGGTGGCTTCATAATTGTGATGAAATTCCAGCCAGAGATCTCTTGAATGTCATTATTCTCTGTAGTGTCTCATCAGTCATTGATTTAGTCAGGCCTTTCATTTCACATGTATTTGACTTTCTATGAACACAAAATCAAGTTAGCGATTCTTTAAAATTGTTATAATAGCTTCCTTTTGGTAGCCTTTTATTTTTTATTTTTATTTTATTTTATTTATTTTTTTTATTTAGCATTCTCCAACTTCCAAATTGTCAGCATGATAGTTTAAAAGAAAATCTTGTTTCAAATTATCAGAGTGATGAAATACTTTTTTTACTGAAAGGTTGGATTTGTATTTCACTGCAATATATACTTAAAGCTGCACTGTTATTGGTGAAGTACTTTGTGGCATGTCCTTAACATAAAAATGTATAGGTAAGAACAAATACTTAAACCACTTAATTTATTAAATTCCTTTAAAAGGTATCTTGAAAAAAAAAATGATTTTTTTAATTAAATAAGAAAAATTTTTTTAATTCTAGTTAGCTTTAATGCTATCATGTTGTGATACTAAAATTTTTATTTTAACATTTTCTGTTCATTTACTAATGTCCATGGAACCTATAACTTATTCAAATTTACTTAAGACAGAATTTAGATTATATATAATTTTAATTATCAGCAAAACATTGCTCATATTGTAATACAACAGAGCTACCTAGCTGCTCATAGTGAAAGTAATATTTCTAACTACATACATTTGCTAAATTACAAACAAGATATAATTACCTTGTTATTTATTTAAAATAATACATAAGTACTTTTTGCAATCTTTTGATTAATTTTCATTTTCTTTTATTTGTTATATTTTAAGTGCTTAGAAAAAAGAAACATATGTAATTCTATTGTTTTCTAAATTTTCATTTATTATGAAGTGCTGGCCTTCAGAACCGGATTTGTATGGCATATATGGCATATCATAGCTGTTTGAAATCGGCTCTAAGCACTAGGTCCCATTCTGATTAGCCCCTGTGTTGCAAAAAGTAGATCGTAGCACTCCAAAAAATCAAAACCAAAAAACCATTTATTATGAAACAGATGATAATCTTTCTGCATTTCATTATAAATATATCCAAACACTTACCCTCTATTTTTCCTCTCTTTTTCTTCTATCTCAATGGTAGGAAATAGGGATAAAAATAAGTTTGCTCTCAACACATAAACTTTGAAAATCTTACGATTCTAAGTTCTAAATACCTAAGAATAAAATTTATGCTGATAATACATAAGTTATATATAAAAGATAAATGCATCTATATATATATTTGTATAAGAAATATTATAAAAATTTTTTAAATGTAGTCAATAGTCTGTTTAAATTATTACTTATGTATCCTTGTTAAATCTATTATTAATTTATATTTATCTATTTTTCTTTTAAGTATGAAACTGCTAATTTGAGTTCTTGTCTTGCATATACTACTTAATATCCTCTCACATTATGATTTTTTAACTTTCATTCTTAGAACATATTACATAACTATAGGAATTGTATTGTATTTTTAAATTTACATCGACTTTTAAACCTTGTGATTATAATAGTATTCAGTAGTTATAATAGTATTCCTGTTGTAAATAAAGAATTATCTATTGAATTACAAATGGAGAATGTTCGTATTTATACAACATAATCTCGTAATAGATTATAGAGTTTTTGTTCTCCTTAAGCCAACTTAATTTTCTTTATTCAAAATTAACTCCAAACTGTAGGGTTTTCACATGCAAATGTACAATTTTACAACATGATTCATATCCTTTGAATGTATGACTAAATTATACAAGTTTGCATCCATATATTCTGTCTCTTTTGTTTTGAAATTATACTTTATAGAATGTATTTAAAATAAATTTTCTGCCTAATATTCGTATATTATAAAATGTGTGCATAAATAATATAACTATAAGCATAAAAAATTTCGATTTAGAATTTTGTATACAACACTTAAAACATAAAATAATATTCAGTAAATGGTTTTAGAAAAGGATCATTCAGTACACATTAGAAAATTATTAGACTTATGAGTTAGTAGTATGTATTAATTGATTTCAAAAACGCTGTGAAGTATAAAAACTTAAGAAACTCTAAATTGTATGGCTCTTACAAAATTTTATATACTTTTTCAAGTATTTCCTTATAAACCTGTATAAATTAAAAAATTCTGTAATCTATTTAAATTCATATCTTCTACAATAGTTAAGATTTAAATAAAATGAAAAATAAATCTTAATATAAACAAAAGAAAAAGAAATTTATTGTATAACAACTAATTAAACATTTACAATATGTTTGACTTAAACATAATACAAAAATGTTACATTAAAAAAAAAAAGTAAATCAAAACATTGGAAACAGTTTATGTATTTTTAAAGACTCACACTTGAAACACTCAAAACTTCTCATATGACTAATAAAATTGAAGACTCATTCTGAAGTAATGAAAACCAATTACTTGTGCTACAGATGTACTTAGTACAGAAAATAATGTTCATACTCAATTTTGCATGTAATGTTATTTAAAGGGAATAAAAACATTTTCATGAGAAAAAGAATCATTAAAATTTATACCAGATACTGAGAAAGAAAATGTAAGTGCTGCATTTTGCGCTAAAATTTTAATTAAACGCAAATGATTAAAATCATAAAAAGCAAAAGTATGGAAATACGAATATCAAATAATTTGTTTTTTTCCTTATTTTATTCCAGTATTTGCTTTTGGGTTAATCAATTTGCATTATTTCGAATTGTAATCCCTGGCATATACAGATACTTAATTTTGACAAGTAGGAAATGAAATATTAATGGATTATTTTAAAAATAAAGCATAAAAATTTGTATTGTCTTTCTACTTATTTCGTTATAAGAAATGCATTAAAAAATGTGCATTGTTTGTTTCACGTGTAAAAAGAAATCAGCTTCATAATCAATTATTCTAAGCAGTGAACTTCAAGCATCTTGTATCTTTATGAATACCGTAACATTTAACGCAACAGTATCGAGCCCCGCACTGGACACATTTATAATTCGATGGAAATCCACATACAGCACAGAGATGTCTTGGCGGATATCTAGATGGTGGCACTGCTGCAGTTAAATAATTTGTTTCACCCTCAGTGAAATGCTGCATCTCTTCCTCTAATAAAGCTGTAAAATTTTTTCGAAACTTTTTGATTTGAGTTTTCGATTTCTTTCTTCTTCCTCTTCCAATAGTATCCTCAAATTTTGGGCCTTCTTCATGAAATTCTAAGTCAGAGTCAGGGTCCTCATGGTAATTATCTTGCTCTAAAGCGGCAAGAGATTTCTGTATTCGTAGTTGACGAGTAGCTTCATCCAAAACTTTTCGTTGATTTAAATCTTTTACTCGGTTGGATTCCCTTTTTTGTGACATTGTTAATTTATACAATCACCTTGCCGAAAAAGTTTTTTAGAAGTAAGAATTGCTTCAAAGCTGGATCACTGTATTGATTAAATAAGAATAAATTAAAACTGGGAAATATATTGTATAGCTGAAATTCATATGAGTAATTTTTATCAGATAATATTCACAAAAAAATATATATTAAAAAATTACTTAAAAGAAGACAGTATAAATTTATCTTTAAATTCATAATGTGCAAAAAAAAATTTCTGCTATGAAAAATATAAAAAAGATACTAAGTATATCTCTAAAAGTAAGCATAATACAAGGGGAAACTTTAAAGGTCATTTATTACCTATTTTTATAGTAACAAATTTACTTTAATTATTAATAACAGCTAAGTATATGATCGATATTAATAGAGGTATATAAATAAATTCATAGAAGACTCATGTGTAAGGTTTAATTATAAAATTAAAAGGATACTACTTGAATTGACCTTTTTACTACACATTCCTTACACCTACTTGGCAAAATATGTGTAAAATATGGTAACTTCTGTGATGGATTTAAGAGAATTATAAATCAAATAATTCAAAGAACACAAAAATAACCCTGAATTACTTCTGAATTTAGATGTTAGTTTAAGCTTATAACAAAATAGCTACAATATAGTACATATTTTTTTTCCTAATTCTCAATATCATCAATTTTTAAAAATATATTTAGTAAACTGGACATTCCTTTTCAAAGTTAACTACACCCTGTATGTTGCAGGTCTTCAAAGAATATACAATTAATAGATTTAAGTGAATCTGATTATTTTCAAATATTAAATTGTTGTATATGTAAATCCAGCAAATACATAAACAATAGTTTTTGATCTAAATCGGTAAAACGTCGGTTTTTAATTATTGAATATAAACCCCTTGAAAGATAAGTACTTAGAATATATTACCGTAATTCACTGCAGTGCAAATTTGAAAAAAAAAAATTATTAATTAAAACCAGTACTGTCAGGAGTGTCTGTGTCCAGAACTCTTTAATCTCCAACGCATGCGTATTTGATGTCTACCCCAAAACAGTAAGAAACGGTTAATATTGTAATCTCATACATATGGTAATATTTGGCGTGATATCGGCAGTTTGGCGAAGTGATTTTGAGATATTTTCTACGTATAATTTAATGCTTTACTATTTTCATTAACTTCAGAACTAAGACATCCGATATGACTTCTTGCAACTTTTATGTATTCATATTTTATTCTTAAATAGAAGATAAAGTAAACTGTATTTAGGGTATACTCGCCAGGTTAGTTTTAAATCGGGAGTCAATCCCAAATACTTTACAGTTTCTTAACAGTTGGTTACTTAGTTGAGAACAGTCGTGGCGGAGTTTTATACTTGCGTAAAAAATAAATCGTATGACACTTAGAGGGTTTTTTTCTTTAATTTGCAATTTAACATAAACTCTGTCATGGTGGTTAGGTTTCTTGTATGTAGCTACTAAGAATGTTTATGTGTGGGGCCGAAGCTATTATATCTGTGTCGTCCCCATACAGAGCTAGGGAAGCGATCGCATTCCTGGTATTGCCGTGCAAATATATGTTGAAGAAGGAGAGACCTAAAATTGAGCCCTTCGATAAATATTATGTAACAGACTTTAGTGAAGAGTAATTGCTGAATATGAGCCTACGCAGCCAGGTGCCGAACCATATGTCTGCACTGACAGCACGTCGTCGGTAGCTCCGTCTGTAATAGGCCAAGAAACATGGGAATTGAAAATTAGAAGAATGAAAGAAAGTAGTATGATCCTACAAATCAAGTTTTCTAGTGCAGCATATAGTTGGGCGTGTGGGAATACGTTGATTTTCAAAGTAAACCCTGGCTCAAGTATGCACAGGTGTACGGAAACAAGCAGAAGACTGGGTATTATTGGGTGAACATTGTTTTCATGGAGTACTATAGGACCCCTTATCACCACTGAACAAACCCCCACGTCTGTGCACTACGTGAACATCATTGCAGACCAGGTTCACTTATTCATGACAACAGTATTTCCGGCGACAGAAGAGTTTATCAATGGAATAATGCTCCATGTCATAAGGGTCGAATCGTCAGGGTGTGGTTCGCCGAATATTAAAGTGACATTCAAGTCATGTCTTCGCCTCCAAATTCACCTAACATTAATTCAATCAAGCATTTATGGTCTCACATTTAAAAGAAAATTTCGAGTTAATACGTGAACCTCTCGCAATGTGCAGGAATCGGAGGACAATTTTGTGAGCACTTGGTACCAGTTAACTTAGGCTACATACACTCAAGAGCCAAAACATTATGGCAGTCGGTCAATAAGGAGTTGGCCCACCCCAGGCGTGACACACAGCTTCAACCCGCCTCGGCATGTATGCCACAAATCCTTGGTAGATGGCCGGAGACAGATTGTACCAGATGTTTAAGTAACGGTTATGCCTATCCGAGATATTACGAATTGGTGGTCTTTGAACTTTAAACTGCCGTCCCATGACATCCCAAATGTTTTCTATCCGATTAATATCCAATGAGTTAGGCGGCCAGGACATTAACTGGTATTCAGCATCATGTTCCTGGAACCACTCCAATTTTAGCCTTGTGACACGGGGTGTTCTCCTGTCGGTCCATTTCCATCTGGAAAATCAGAGGCCATGTAAGGGTGCAACTTGTACGCAGTGATGTTCAGATACCCATAACCATTCATGATCTGCTCTACCACAACCATGAGTCCCAGGGACGCCCTTTGATAACGTCCCCCAAAGCATAATACAGCCACCTCCGGCCTGTGTATGACCTACTATACATTGAGGGTGCAACTGTTCGCTTGGAAGAAGACGTGATGAATGACAAACCGTGATTCGTCTGACCACGGAACTCTCTCCAACCGCTCCATGGACCAGTCGCGATGTTCCCAGCCTCAAATAAGGCGCCGTTGGCGATGACGCTTGGTCAGCAAAGGCAAACGAGTGGGACGTTTGCTGCGTAGCCCCATATCCAACAGTGTCCGGTGAACAGTGTGGTCCGATACTATTCTACTTTTCAATGCATTGTAATAGGATGTCATCTGAGCCACTGTGTGGCTCCGGTTTTGCTTCACCAGGCGAGTCAGTCTCAGAAGACCTTTTTCTCTGATAGCGTGTGGACGTCCAACACGATGTCGTCTACTGCTGGTTTCCCTGTCATTCATCCACTTTGCATAAGTAATAACAACTTTAGATCGCGAACAACCCACGAGTCGTGCAGTTTTGGAAATACTTGGCCGAACGATGGGCGAATGGTTAGGGTGCTGGCCTTCGGTACCGGACTTCATGGGTTTGAATCCCATTGTGTCATGGATGTTCGTAGCCGTTCGGAAACGGCTGTAAATGGTAGGCCCCGGTCTTATTAACACGCGTGTTGCAAAACGTAGATCGTAGCACTTGAAACCAAACTAAAAAACTTCGGAAAAACTTGTTCCGAGCTTCCGAGTCATTACAATTTTCCCTCTATCGAATTCGCTTACATCTGCAGCCTTTCCCATCACACACAGAAGTAAGTGGAAAAGGATCCTTCAGACTCTCCAACAATAGCTAAATACCACTTCCACGTGATCATGTGCCATCCACGCCATCCACTCGATTTCAATGCATAATGCAGGGGTAATCATAATGTTTTGGCTCTCGAGTGTATAAATATTGTGTGGAATCGATGTCAAGCAGCGTTCTGCAAGTTTTGGGAGCTAAATGTGAATCTATATGTTATAAAAAAGGTAGTCATAATGTAATGGTTGTTCCGTATACGCATGCATACACACATATCCGTTCGTATTGAAGACTATTGAGTGGACATGTTTCTCTGACAAGAGCAGAGCTTTTAATGATAGACAAAAACAATCTTCTGCTACAAAATTTGCCTTACAGCGACAGATTTACAGATATTCCCGTGAGATTACAGCATGGTCATCATTATTAACAGTCAGAAAGGAACTTAGATGAAATGAATCATTTCATTGAGACAGCTAGAAAATGTGGAAAGTGGAGAGATAATTATTTTAGTGTAAGCTTTGGGAGACCGGTTTGAATTATTTTAAGCATGAAACGCACCATTAAATAAGATATTAAATGGCTGGGAAAATAGATATGAAAGGTAGGAAATGCAAAAAGAAGAATTTGAGAGATATTTTAAATAAAATCATTTCGATATGTTACATACAGACACACACAGTTAAATCCATTTAAGATTCCCTTTGGTTCAAGAGATTACAAATTCTTAAATGGAGAAATCATTTAAAATATATATGCATACAGCTGTTTCTTTGCCCCAGTTGTTTTAAAGTTTAAAAAAGCTTTATTTTTGAATATGTTTATATTTTCCCTCTTTCAGCCCTTTTATTAATTACTTTAGACATTTACTATTTCGTTTAGTAATTCCCCTGTTAAGCTTTTAAGCAGGAAGCTCAACTCTTTTGTAACCTGAATGAAGGTTAAGTGGGAATTGTTTTAAACTCAATATATAAAATTTTATTTCATAATCCTAATATAAGAATGTTTAAAATATTGTTTGATTTCATGTGTTAGCTAGAAAGCTCACAGCAGAAAACTAGCAAAAAATATTATTAAAACTTATAAAGTAAATATGATTAAGGAATTTACGAAAATTTATGAATGTGTAAAATATCTGCATGTTTTTAAGCTATATAAAAAATGTTAAAATAGATCTAAAGTATGTTTACCAATATTACCTTATAATTGTGGCACTGAAACTTGAATTTCTAAAATCAATCTCAATAGAGATAGCACAACCAAATCGTTTTTTAGGGTACTGGTAATGTACAATTTTGTATATGTATTCATGAGCGAAGAGTTTTTGGTAACTAATTCATATCGTTTTACTGTATGGTAACCTCTAATATGCTAGAGAAGATGAGAATCAACAAAATATTTAAAAATATTAGCATCATAAACAGTTGTTACTTATTCCTCAGTGCTGAAGAAAAGCTTATTACCAGATCTAATAGACATATTGCAATATGGGACTGGTCAAACACTAAGAATGATATGCTGTTTTGCTTTATCGAGGAACCATGAAGGCTAAATATTAACTAAACTTTAAGTGGGTCCCTATAATTTAGAATCAGAAAAAAAGCAGAAGAGGAGAGAAAGAGCACATCACTACCTCTGCCTAGTGAGCTAGACATATTTTAATAAAAAAAATTTAATTACAAAAATCTAAGTATTATAATGTCCCTTTTCATTACTTTAGTATTAAAACTAGGGGAAACGAACTATACGAAAACTGTAGAATGTGCCATATAGTTTGAAAAATGTTCTGGGTGTTTGTTCACTTATCAAAATAAAGTTTTTGTATGTTGCTTTTTGACAAAATAAGTTTATTCTAAATACAACGATAGGGCTTACTAAAAATTATTAATTTCCTTAAAATATTCTAATTAAATTTGCATAATATTTTTATCAAGAGATATTTGTAATCATGGCTTTGATAGTACTTTGGTTTTGTCTTTATATACAGCATTCAAAGTCTGATAGAGTTGTAAATTGAAAAAAAAAAGAATATTTATTATTGGTGCATATTTAATTTCTTTAATAATAATAGTCTAATAAAGATACAAAATAATTGGTTCTCTTGAATAAAAAATAAAGTTATTTCCTAAAACTAGTTGTCATGACAATTTATACCAGCATTTAACATATGTAATTTGTACACATTTTCTTTCTGCTCCTATCAAGTAAAACATAAGTCTGTATATCAGATGGGTTTTATGGGAACATTTTTTTTATTGGTATTCTGTTAATACTATATAAGAATTTTGTTGCTTTTTTCTTACTACCAGTCTAATCATAAATCTCAGGCTAAAATAACTGAAAAAAAAATTGCTCTACTATTTAACTCCTTTTTCTTTACTGCTTATAGTGCTTTTTTTTTCACTTTTTTCATGTTTATACTATAATATACTACTATAAAAATTAGTTTGTTTCGTGATTTAGCATGTCATTTTGTATAGTTTTTTCATTTTATTTCTGGAGAACATAACTGAATTCTTAACACATTTAAGGTGTTGTTGTCTTTGTTTAGGAAGAGTCAAAAAAGTTAAAAGTCATTTTCAGATAAGGAATTCAGAATCTTGCATATGAGCAACATTTAAGGAAGTCGAACTTTACTTTTTCTTACAAGACCACACTTCAATTCAAGAGATTTTTTTTTCATTTTAATAGGTGAGCAGATATTTATTCAGTTACTATCTCTTAAAATCTATTGGCAAATGTTGTAAAGTTTTTTGTTACTGGTTGCTTCATAATCGTGATGAAATTCCAGAAAGAGATCTCTTGAATGTTTGCATGTAATTATTCTCTGTAGTGTCTCATCAGTCATTGATTTAGTCAGGCCTTTCATTTCACATGTATTTGACTTTCTATGAACAAAAAATCAAGTTAGCGATTCTTTAAAATTGTTATAATAGTTTCCTTTTGGTGGCCTTTTTTTTATTTTTATTTTATTTATTTATTTATTTTTTTTTTATTTAGCATTCTCCAACTTCCAAATTATCAGTATGATAGTTTAAAAGAAATCTTATCACTGTTATTGATGAAGTACTTTGTGGCATGTCCTTAACATAAAAATGTATAGGTAAGAACAAATACTTAAACCACTTAATTTATTAAATTCCTTTAAAGGGTATCTTGACAAAATGATTTTTTTTAATTAAATAAGAAAAAAACTTGTAATTCTAGTTAGCTTTAATGCTATCATGTTGTGATAATAAAATTTTTATTTTAACATTTTCTGTTCATTTAATAATGTTTATGGAACCTATAACTTATTCAAATTTACTTAAGATAGAATTTAGATTATATATAATTTTAATTATCAGTAAATCATTGCTCATATTGTAATACAACAGAACTACTTAGCTGCTCATAGTGAAAGTAATATTTCTAACTACATATATTTGCTAAATTACAAACAAGATATAATTACCTTGTTATTTATTTAAAATAATGCATAAGTACTTTTTTGCAATCTTTTGATTAATTTTCATTTGCATTTATTTGTTATATTTTAAGTGCTTAGAAAAAAGAAACATATGTAATTCTATAGTTTTCTAAATTTTCATTTATTATGAAGTGCTGGACTTCAGAACCGGATTTGTATGGCATATATGGCATATCATAGCTGTTTGAAATTGGCTCTAAGCACTAGGTCCCATTCTCATTAGCCCTTGTGTTGCAAAAAGTAGATCGTAGCACTCCAAAAAATCAAAACCAAAAAACCATTTATTATGAAACAGATGATAATCTTTCTGCATTTCATTATAAATATATCCAAACTCTTACCCTCTATTTTTCCTCTCTTTTTCTTCTATCTCAATGGTAGGAAAAAGGGATAAAAATAAATTTGCTCTCAACACATGAACTTTGAAAATCTTACGATTCTAAGTTCTTAATACGTAAGAATAAAATTTATGCTGAGAACAATTTCATAAGTTATATATAAAAGATAAATGCATCTATGTATATTTGTATATGAAATATTATAAAAAAATTTTAAATGTAGTCAATGGTCTGTTTAAATTATTACTTATGTATCCTTGTTACATATATTATTAATTTATATTTATCTATTTCTCTTTTAAGTATGAAACTGCTAATTTGAGTTCTTGTCTTGCATACACTACTTAATATCCTCTCACATTATGATTTTTTAACTTTCATTCTTAGAACATACTACATAACTATAGGAATTGCATTGTATTTTTAAATTTACATCGACTTTTAAACCTTGTGATTATAATAGTAGTCAGTAGTTATAATAGTATTCCTGTTGTACATAAAGAATTATCTATTGAATTAGAAATGGAGAATGTTCGTATTCATACAACATAATCTCGTAATAGATTATAGAGTTTTTGTTTTCTTTAAACCAACTTAATTTTCTTTATTCAAAATTAACTCCAAACTGTAGGGTTTCCACATGCATATGTACAATTTTACAACGTGATTCATATCCTTTGAATGTATGACTAAACCATACAAGTTTGTATCCATATATTCTCTCTCTTTTGTTTTGAAATTATACTTTATAGAATGTATTTAAAATAAATTTTCTGCCTAATATGCATATATTGTAAAATGTGTTCATAAATAATATAACTATAAGCATAAAAAATTTCAATTTAGAATTTTGTATACAACACTTAAAACATGAAATATTCAGTAAATGGTTTTAGAAAAGGATCATTCAGAACACATTAGAAAATTATTAGACTTATGAGTTAGTAGTATGTATTAATTGATTTCAAAAACGCTGTGAAGTATAAAAACTTAAGAAACTCTAAATTGTATGGCTCTTACAAAATTTTATATACTTTTTCAAGTATTTCCTTATAAACCTGTATAAATTAAAAAATTCTGTAATCTATTTAAATTCATATCTTCTACAATAGTTAAGATTTAAATAAAATGAAAAATAAATCTTAATATAAACAAAAGAAAAAGAAATTTATTGTATAACAACTAATTAAACATTTACAATATGTTTGACTTAAACATAATACAAAAATGTTACATTAAAAAAAAAAAGTAAATCAAAACATTGGAAACAGTTTATGTATTTTTAAAGACTCACACTTGAAACACTCAAAACTTCTCATATGACTAATAAAATTGAAGACTCATTCTGAAGTAATGAAAACCAATTACTTGTGCTACAGATGTACTTAGTACAGAAAATAATGTTCATACTCAATTTTGCATGTAATGTTATTTAAAGGGAATAAAAACATTTTCATGAGAAAAAGAATCATTAAAATTTATACCAGATACTGAGAAAGAAAATGTAAGTGCTGCATTTTGCGCTAAAATTTTAATTAAACGCAAATGATTAAAATCATAAAAAGCAAAAGTATGGAAATACGAATATCAAATAATTTGTTTTTTTCCTTATTTTATTCCAGTATTTGCTTTTGGGTTAATCAATTTGCATTATTTCGAATTGTAATCCCTGGCATATACAGATACTTAATTTTGACAAGTAGGAAATGAAATATTAATGGATTATTTTAAAAATAAAGCATAAAAATTTGTATTGTCTTTCTACTTATTTCGTTATAAGAAATGCATTAAAAAATGTGCATTGTTTGTTTCACGTGTAAAAAGAAATCAGCTTCATAATCAATTATTCTAAGCAGTGAACTTCAAGCATCTTGTATCTTTATGAATACCGTAACATTTAACGCAACAGTATCGAGCCCCGCACTGGACACATTTATAATTCGATGGAAATCCACATACAGCACAGAGATGTCTTGGCGGATATCTAGATGGTGGCACTGCTGCAGTTAAATAATTTGTTTCACCCTCAGTGAAATGCTGCATCTCTTCCTCTAATAAAGCTGTAAAATTTTTTCGAAACTTTTTGATTTGAGTTTTCGATTTCTTTCTTCTTCCTCTTCCAATAGTATCCTCAAATTTTGGGCCTTCTTCATGAAATTCTAAGTCAGAGTCAGGGTCCTCATGGTAATTATCTTGCTCTAAAGCGGCAAGAGATTTCTGTATTCGTAGTTGACGAGTAGCTTCATCCAAAACTTTTCGTTGATTTAAATCTTTTACTCGGTTGGATTCCCTTTTTTGTGACATTGTTAATTTATACAATCACCTTGCCGAAAAAGTTTTTTAGAAGTAAGAATTGCTTCAAAGCTGGATCACTGTATTGATTAAATAAGAATAAATTAAAACTGGGAAATATATTGTATAGCTGAAATTCATATGAGTAATTTTTATCAGATAATATTCACAAAAAAATATATATTAAAAAATTACTTAAAAGAAGACAGTATAAATTTATCTTTAAATTCATAATGTGCAAAAAAAAATTTCTGCTATGAAAAATATAAAAAGATACTAAGTATATCTCTAAAAGTAAGCATAATACAAGGGGAAACTTTAAAGGTCATTTATTACCTATTTTTATAGTAACAAATTTACTTTAATTATTAATAACAGCTAAGTATATGATCGATATTAATAGAGGTATATAAATAAATTCATAGAAGACTCATGTGTAAGGTTTAATTATAAAATTAAAAGGATACTACTTGAATTGACCTTTTTACTACACATTCCTTACACCTACTTGGCAAAATATGTGTAAAATATGGTAACTTCTGTGATGGATTTAAGAGAATTATAAATCAAATAATTCAAAGAACACAAAAATAACCCTGAATTACTTCTGAATTTAGATGTTAGTTTAAGCTTATAACAAAATAGCTACAATATAGTACATATTTTTTTTTCCTAATTCTCAATAGCATCAATTTTTAAAAATATATTTAGTAAACTGGACATTCCTTTTCAAAGTTAACTACACCCTGTATGTTGCAGGTCTTCAAAGAATATACAATTAATAGATTTAAGTGAATCTGATTATTTTCAAATATTAAATTGTTGTATATGTAAATCCAGCAAATACATAAACAATAGTTTTTGATCTAAATCGGTAAAACGTCGGTTTTTAATTATTGAATATAAACCCCTTGAAAGATAAGTACTTAGAATATATTACCGTAATTCACTGCAGTGCAAATTTGAAAAAAAAATTATTAATTAAAACCAGTACTGTCAGGAGTGTCTGTGTCCAGAACTCTTTAATCTCCAACGCATGCGTATTTGATGTCTACCCCAAAACAGTAAGAAACGGTTAATATTGTAATCTCATACATATGGTAATATTTGGCGTGATATCGGCAGTTTGGCGAAGTGATTTTGAGATATTTTCTACGTATAATTTAATGCTTTACTATTTTCATTAACTTCAGAACTAAGACATCCGATATGACTTCTTGCAACTTTTATGTATTCATATTTTATTCTTAAATAGAAGATAAAGTAAACTGTATTTAGGGTATACTCGCCAGGTTAGTTTTAAATCGGGAGTCAATCCCAAATACTTTACAGTTTCTTAACAGTTGGTTACTTAGTTGAGAACAGTCGTGGCGGAGTTTTATACTTGCGTAAAAAATAAATCGTATGACACTTAGAGGGTTTTTTTCTTTAATTTGCAATTTAACATAAACTCTGTCATGGTGGTTAGGTTTCTTGTATGTAGCTACTAAGAATGTTTATGTGTGGGGCCGAAGCTATTATATCTGTGTCGTCCCCATACAGAGCTAGGGAAGCGATCGCATTCCTGGTATTGCCGTGCAAATATATGTTGAAGAAGGAGAGACCTAAAATTGAGCCCTTCGATAAATATTATGTAACAGACTTTAGTGAAGAGTAATTGCTGAATATGAGCCTACGCAGCCAGGTGCCGAACCATATGTCTGCACTGACAGCACGTCGTCGGTAGCTCCGTCTGTAATAGGCCAAGAAACATGGGAATTGAAAATTAGAAGAATGAAAGAAAGTAGTATGATCCTACAAATCAAGTTTTCTAGTGCAGCATATAGTTGGGCGTGTGGGAATACGTTGATTTTCAAAGTAAACCCTGGCTCAAGTATGCACAGGTGTACGGAAACAAGCAGAAGACTGGGTATTATTGGGTGAACATTGTTTTCATGGAGTACTATAGGACCCCTTATCACCACTGAACAAACCCCCACGTCTGTGCACTACGTGAACATCATTGCAGACCAGGTTCACTTATTCATGACAACAGTATTTCCGGCGACAGAAGAGTTTATCAATGGAATAATGCTCCATGTCATAAGGGTCGAATCGTCAGGGTGTGGTTCGCCGAATATTAAAGTGACATTCAAGTCATGTCTTCGCCTCCAAATTCACCTAACATTAATTCAATCAAGCATTTATGGTCTCACATTTAAAAGAAAATTTCGAGTTAATACGTGAACCTCTCGCAATGTGCAGGAATCGGAGGACAATTTTGTGAGCACTTGGTACCAGTTAACTTAGGCTACATACACTCAAGAGCCAAAACATTATGGCAGTCGGTCAATAAGGAGTTGGCCCACCCCAGGCGTGACACACAGCTTCAACCCGCCTCGGCATGTATGCCACAAATCCTTGGTAGATGGCCGGAGACAGATTGTACCAGATGTTTAAGTAACGGTTATGCCTATCCGAGATATTACGAATTGGTGGTCTTTGAACTTTAAACTGCCGTCCCATGACATCCCAAATGTTTTCTATCCGATTAATATCCAATGAGTTAGGCGGCCAGGACATTAACTGGTATTCAGCATCATGTTCCTGGAACCACTCCAATTTTAGCCTTGTGACACGGGGTGTTCTCCTGTCGGTCCATTTCCATCTGGAAAATCAGAGGCCATGTAAGGGTGCAACTTGTACGCAGTGATGTTCAGATACCCATAACCATTCATGATCTGCTCTACCACAACCATGAGTCCCAGGGACGCCCTTTGATAACGTCCCCCAAAGCATAATACAGCCACCTCCGGCCTGTGTATGACCTACTATACATTGAGGGTGCAACTGTTCGCTTGGAAGAAGACGTGATGAATGACAAACCGTGATTCGTCTGACCACGGAACTCTCTCCAACCGCTCCATGGACCAGTCGCGATGTTCCCAGCCTCAAATAAGGCGCCGTTGGCGATGACGCTTGGTCAGCAAAGGCAAACGAGTGGGACGTTTGCTGCGTAGCCCCATATCCAACAGTGTCCGGTGAACAGTGTGGTCCGATACTATTCTACTTTTCAATGCATTGTAATAGGATGTCATCTGAGCCACTGTGTGGCTCCGGTTTTGCTTCACCAGGCGAGTCAGTCTCAGAAGACCTTTTTCTCTGATAGCGTGTGGACGTCCAACACGATGTCGTCTACTGCTGGTTTCCCTGTCATTCATCCACTTTGCATAAGTAATAACAACTTTAGATCGCGAACAACCCACGAGTCGTGCAGTTTTGGAAATACTTGGCCGAACGATGGGCGAATGGTTAGGGTGCTGGCCTTCGGTACCGGACTTCATGGGTTTGAATCCCATTGTGTCATGGATGTTCGTAGCCGTTCGGAAACGGCTGTAAATGGTAGGCCCCGGTCTTATTAACACGCGTGTTGCAAAACGTAGATCGTAGCACTTGAAACCAAACTAAAAAACTTCGGAAAAACTTGTTCCGAGCTTCCGAGTCATTACAATTTTCCCTCTATCGAATTCGCTTACATCTGCAGCCTTTCCCATCACACACAGAAGTAAGTGGAAAAGGATCCTTCAGACTCTCCAACAATAGCTAAATACCACTTCCACGTGATCATGTGCCATCCACGCCATCCACTCGATTTCAATGCATAATGCAGGGGTAATCATAATGTTTTGGCTCTCGAGTGTATAAATATTGTGTGGAATCGATGTCAAGCAGCGTTCTGCAAGTTTTGGGAGCTAAATGTGAATCTATATGTTATAAATAAGGTAGTCATAATGTAATGGTTGTTCCGTATACGCATGCATACACACATATCCGTTCGTATTGAAGACTATTGAGTGGACATGTTTCTCTGACAAGAGCAGAGCTTTTAATGATAGACAAAAACAATCTTCTGCTACAAAATTTGCCTTACAGCGACAGATTTACAGATATTCCCGTGAGA